>JAGMWU010000185.1:11196-52868 GCA_018697195.1 Certhia americana | reverse complement strand
TCTGTGGTTGGGGGCACGCGAGAGACGATGAGAGCAGGGGTGGCGCCTCGCCTTTTCCTCGTGCAGGTCCCGGGCCTGATACGCGGGGCGGGGGGCTTGGCTGTGCAGGCAGCGGCGGCAGCGGCGGCGGAAGCAGCAGGTTTTCCTTCACTGCGTGCGCATGCGCGTGGTGGAAGCGGGTGGCCGTCTGCTGCTGCTGCTGCTGCTGCCTCCAGGCTGGGAGGTAGACCTGGTGCTTCTTGACGCCGGGCCAGGCAGGGCCAGGTCAGGCTGGTCAGGGCGGGCCAGCCGCGTGCAGCTCCCTCATGTGCTAGCCGCGTTCTCCTGTTCGAGGACTGGAGCCTGGAAGACCGCATCTCCTCGTCCAGACTTGGTGCCAAGCCGCCGACCACAGGCTGACAGACCTACTGTCGGGTGACGGGCCTTCCACACCACGACAGCCGGTGGCCCCGCCGGACTGCCGGCCCTGTTGCACTACGGGGGCACCGAAGGCCGGGTAGGTCTGTTGCCCGCAGTCTGCCTTGGGACCAGGCGACCGCCGCCTGGGTAGACCTGTTGCCAATGGTCTTCCTTAGCACCAGGCAACCACTGCCTGGGTAGCGCTGTTCCCAATGGTCAGCCTTTAGCACCAGGCGGCCGCCTGCTGGGGAGTCCTGTTCTCAGTGGTTTGCCTGAGCACTAGGCCACAGCCGCCTGAGCGCCTCTCTTCCCAACGGTCTGCCTAAGCACTTGGCCACGGCCACCTGAGCACAGCTGTTCCCAACGGTTCGTCTTAGCACCAGGTGGCCGCGTGCTGGGGCATCCAGTTGCGTTGCATCTGTCTTACCACCAGGCGGCCATATTCTAGGTAGACGTGTTGCCAAATGTCTGCCTTAGCACCAGGCGGCTGCTGCCTGGGTAGACCTGTTGCCTTTCCGTCTGCCTTAGTACCAGGAGGCCGTATGCTGGGTAGACCTCTTTCCAATCGTCTGCCTTAGCACCGCGAGACTGCCGCCTGGGTAGACCTGTTGCCCATTGTTTGCCTTAGCATCAGGTGACTGCCAACTGGGTAGACCTGCTGTCTTTCGTCTGCCTTCACGTCAGTTGGCCATATGCTGGGTAGACCTGTTGCCCATTGTTTGCCTTAGCATCGGGTGGCCGGGCCCTGGGTTGACATGTTGCCAAATGTTTGCCTTAGAAGCAGGCGGCTGCCGGCTGGTTAGACCTGTTGCCTTTCTGTTTGCATTTGCATCAGGAGACCAACTGGGCAGACCTGTGTCCAAATGTTCGCCTTAGCATCAGATCATTGCCTGGGTAGTCATGTTGCCTTTCGTTTGCCCTAGCATCAGGAGCCCACCGTCTGGGCAGAGCTGTTACCTTTTCTCTGCCTCCTCATCGGGCGGCCGTTTGCTGGGTAGACCTGTTTCCAAATGTTTGCCTTAGCACAGGTGGCCCTATTCTGGCTAGACTTGTTGCTTTCTGTCTGCCTTGCCATCTGGCGGCCACCGTCTGGGTAGACCTGTGTCCAAATGTTTGTGTCCGCATCAGCAGACCGCCACCTGGGTAGACATGTTGCCCATTGTTTACCTTATCATCAGGGCACCGTTACCTGAGTAGACCTGTTGCCAAATGTCTGCCTTAGTCCCTGGCGGCCTTCCTCTGGGTAGACCTGTTGCTGTCTGCCTGCCTTAGCATCGGGAGATGGCCGCCAGGGTAGACCTGTTGCCAAATGTTTGCATTAGCATCAGGAGCCGGCTGGCTGGGTAGACCTGCTGTCTTTCTTCTGCCATAGCATCAGGCAGGCCTATGCTGGGTAGACCTGTTGCCCATTCTTTGCCTCTAGCGTCGGGTGGCCAGGCGCTGGGTAGACCAGTTCCAGAAAGAATAATCAGATTCCAGGTGACAAGAGCTCATATATGTGCCCTTTCCCTAAAGAGAATCTCAGGGATGAAGGACTCTGGATATTTTTCCCTGTTTGCTTCTTGAGCCCTGATTATCCCACAGGATCACTGACAGTGGGAGGAAGGAGCACTTAGCTGTCAATCCTCTTCCCATATGTAATGCCAGTGTCTCCCTCTATGTGCTCTGTGCATCCACAGAGAAGAGCAGAGAGGGAAGGGGCCGGGCCCACGGCTGTGCCCTGGGGCTGTGCCTTGTGCAGCTCCTTTGCCAGCCCCAGGCAGCCTGAGCTGCTCCCGCTGCCACTGTCAAGCCCTGGCCCTGGCTGGGGCTCAGTTCAGAGCTGCTGGCAGCTCCTGGGAGTCCCTTCTCTCCTGGCAGCCCTTCAAGGGGCTCCTTCCATCCCAGTGTGAGGCCATTGCAGACACGTGGGCCCTTGGCCCCTGCTCCTGAGTGGAAGGCAGAGATGAGGGGGGTGCCTTGAAGGGCACCAATCCCCCAGGTATACTCACTGCCACTCCGGCTGAAGGAGGATCTCCTGCAGTGTCACAGGAGCTGTTCCGTCATGCCTTTCTTTACTGAGGAACCTGTTCATCAAGATTATCTGAATTCTCAAGCCATATCCAATACTGAGCCTGATGATGAGGAGGATGGTGAGGGTAGGTCAAGGCCTTTCTCTCTGGGAAAGCTGCCAGATCAGAGGTCAAACTTGGCCACGGGAGTATCGCTGCAGGAGCTGGGAGAGAGCTGTGCATTGTGTGTCCTCACCCTGCGTGATCCCCTCACCGCTCCTGTGGCTCCGTGCAGACCATGCAGAGCAGCAGAGATGAGAGAAGTCTCTGTGGCTGTTGAGTTACAGGTGTGTCTGCAGGGAGGAATTCTCCAGCTCCTTTGCTGCTTGCTGCACACAAGGCTGGCTCCCATCGCAGGCGTGAGTAGTGTGTCCCTGCTGACCCCACAGGCTGAGCACTGGTTTTCTGGCATCCATTCATCTGCAATGGAAATATTTTCTGTTCAGGTCGCCTGAGAAGGAAGAACAAACCTAGAGGAGACAATAAGTCCCTGGAGACATCCAAACATCTAGAACAAAACATGAGTGATCTGGAGAGATGTCGTGGTGGGTGCATTTCCCTCAGCCCTCCCCTGACACTCAGCAGCTGCGGGCTTTCTCTGCACATCTGCACACGCCATGCCCGGAAGGGACCGATGGAAGATCCCACAGGTGGAAGGGATCCATGGCAGCCTGGATGTCCCACTGCTGCTGCTTTCACAGCCTGCAGGGCTGTTTACCAGCTTAGCCCGGCTGCAGCTTCTGCCCAGCCTGTGCAGGAAGACATTTGGCATCAGCTGACAGGGAGCCCAAACTGCATGACGGGCCTTGGACACCCAGAGGTCCTCTGCAATTTCCTGGTCTCTGGGTAGATCAAAAGGGGCAGCTGTTTGGAGAAGGGAGGGTTCTGGAGCAGCTCTAAAATCCAGGACATATTCCTTGTCCTTGTCCATGTCTTTGACAAGTATTGCCTGGAGAAGACTGGCACAGCATAGAGGAATTATCCCATGCAGGCTCAGGGCTTCGGGCACTGAGCAGTCCTGTGCCAAGGGGCAGCAAGGTGCCTGCAGGCCCCAGATCTGGGGCAAACAACAACATTCCGGCTGTATGCACCGTGCTGCCAGCTCAGCAGTGGAGCACAGCACAGGCTCACACTCCACATTGCTCCCACAGGTGCAGCTGGAACCTCAGCACGTACTGATGACATCTGGAAAAGCATGAGAAGATTTTTCTTCTGGGGACCATATTGTTTCTTTAAGTTAATGGCCATTGTGGCTGGCGGGGCATTTCTCCTGATGGTGTGCTATGCTGCAATATGGTATTGCTGGCAGAGAAAAGAGTGAGTATTTTGCTGATCTCAGCCTCAAAGCACTGCATTTCAAGGCTGCTCATAGTCAGGAAACGTTCCCAATGAGGCTGCTGTCGACCTAGGCATAGTCAGTGGTTGTGCAAAGAACTGTGCTGAAGGTTCTGTTGCTGCCCAGTGCTTTAACTGTCCTTGCTGGGCCTTGACCTTGGGAACCTGCTGGGGCTGCAGCCAGTGCTGGCTCCCTCTGACGCTACCTGGCCAAGGGCAGCCCCAGGAGCAGTGGGCAGAGGCAGAGCAAGGCAGGAAGGAGAAAGAGCAGGGATGAGATTGCCCTTGAAAGGCAGACGTGCTCTGGGGGCAACTCCAGGCCAGGCTCCCTGCCCAGAGCCATCCCCTGCTCACCGGGGCCTTGAGGGGCAGCTGTGCAGCTGGGCCAAGCTGTGCCAGCAGCTCCAGCCATGCTGGGGAGCCTTGGCAGCTCTGAGCCCTGCTGTGCACGAGGGTCCCTATGTGCCACCAGCAGCTGGAGCTTCTGACACCTCCTCTCTCCACAGGTGCTCCTGTGAAGCTTCAGAAGAGCGGCTGAACAACTCAGGTAGTGAGAAACTGCCCTGTCATCCCAGCTCTTCACATCTTTCCCCATCTGCCCTGCTGCAGCTGCCCCACCATCTTGAGTCTGTCCCAACACCCCCAGCTCCAAAACAAGACCCTCTGCCCCCGAGCCCCCTGGTCCTCCTCTTGGGCCTAGACTAAATTTGGCTAGCCCCTGTCTGCCAGGCCAGGGCTTGGATAAAGTTTTTTTGTTTCAATAAAGAGCTGGAGTTGTCACACCAGTGTCTGGGTGGTAGCATCAGCAAAGCCCACATGGCACCAGCACTGGCTGAGCTCCGTGTGCGCGAGCAGCCATGGACGCCCACGGTGTGGGCAGGCAGGAGCCAGGCAGGGGCTGCTGTGATCAGCGGCGTGGCCCTGAGGGGCTGGGGCAACCCATGCTTAGTGTCCCTGGGCTGAGGGCACATTTCCTTCCATGGCTTCATCTGGGCCTGGATCTCATGAGGCACACAGGGCTACTTTGGGGTCTCTGCTAAGATGTGTAGGGATCTCTTGTGAGGTGTGCAGCAGGGTTATATGAGAAGGGATATTTCAGTCTTCCCAGCACAGCAAAGGGCACTTCCTGTCAAGGTTTAAGCTTCAGGAAGCTTCCTGCAAAGCCTTGGGCCCCGCCTGGAGGCTCAGCAGGAGGGCAGAGCCCATCCCTTGGGGGCCGGATGGAGCCTCTGGAGCCGCCATGCCCTTGTTGGGCCGGGTCCCGCGGCCGGGCCGGGCTGGGTCAGGGCCCTGGTGGGGTAGGGCCGGTGCCCCGGGGTCTGCTGGGGCTGCCGAGCAGCACCGCAGGAACAACAAGGGCCTCGCTATGCCCTGGCCCTGTGCTGCAGACAAACACACATTTACAGCCATGGCCATTCCTGGGGCACAGGAGGCACCCGTGGTTACAACTGAGGCTGTGGCTTCTCACACTGAAGGGAGGCTGTCTCTGTTTGTTCCGAGGGCACTGCTTAGATCCCAGTTATCTTGGTGAACCTGTTGGGGAAGTGTTGAGGCGCAGAGGGTTCCACCCCTTCTCCCTGAGAACCATGGCTGGTGGTGTGGAGTTTTTTAAATATTTTGCCCTCTAAATTTGTGTCCTTGCAGAGGGTTAAGATTGCTTGCTCTCAGTCGGCCCCTTTTCTTCTTTGTGCTCAGTGGTGCAATGCAGGCAGTGTTGAAGGAGGATCACCAGCTGTTTGGCCCATGGCTGTGGGACACCTTGGCTTCATCCTTTTTTGGCTGTGATTTGCAGTGTAGTTTTTTAAGGCATTCTGCACTAACTTCTACAGTATTCAGTTCGTTCACCTGCCACCAAAAATTGGGAATGAACCTTGTAATGAAATAAGCTCCGCTTAGTAAAAGGTCTTTGTTCATCAAATAAAGAAAGGAATATTTGTGGGTCTAACAGAGCATTGTAGAATAAAAAATACAAAGTTAGCAATAAATGCCTGTACTACAAGGTCAGCAGTAGGTATGTGCAATCTAACCAGAAATTTATGTACAAAGTAACAAACCACAGAATCCTAAGACAGTTGCCAAACATTTTTGCATAGCTGCAATGTTAAGAGCTAACTTTTGTCACTACACATAGAAAAGATTGTTACAGTGCCAGCACAGAAACCGAAGAAGATACAGAGCCTTCCTCAGGAGACCACCTGAAGGCAGAAGAAGACCCCCTTAGCCACACGCCACGCAGAGGCAGAGTACACTGGAAGAGTGACGAATACAGGAGAACGAAAGCTGATAAAAGGACTGGGATAGAGGGGAGGTGTGTGGGCCTTGCAGAGAAGAGCTCCCAGGTCACACCCAGCGCTGTGTTTTGCTCACTACTGCTTGCTGTAATTAATAAAATTTATTAATTGGCAAAGGCTAAATTAGATTATTTGCCTCAATATATAACAACCTCTTCAATACCATTTTAGTATTAAGAGGCAGGCATTACTTGAAAAGCTAGGCGCACAGTCATTGGGATCACAGGACTTTCTTGGTGGAGTCTTCAGGTACAGTGGTTGTCATCCTGGTGGAAGAAGGAAGCTGATTCTTCTGGAAAAGAAAGTGTTTTCCACATGTGGAAAAGAACAACCTCTCACTTCCCCATCCCTTTCTATACAAAGTTATATGGGCAAGTGCATTCATATGTCTCTATCTGCCATGTCTATCTATCTATCTATTGATCTATGAATCTATTGATCTTATTAATCTATGAAATATTTCTATGCTTGATATTTTGTTTATTTGTAAATAATGACACATCGATTGAGAGCAGGAAAATAATACCATCCATTTTTGACGTAGCAAAGCCTGGGTTAAGGAGCAGAAATGAACTATCATTTCTTTCTTGCTGGACATGTACTGGCTTCTTTAGATTGACTTTGAACTGAAATTCTGTAAAGCTGGAAAATGACTGATGGCCATCACTGTGATATCCTTAACAGTCCTTTTTTAATTCTTTTTTTTTTCTTCTATGATGGTTGGTGAATACCTTTCTTCCTTAAGCTATGTGCTGGCAATATTGGAGGTAGAAAATAACATGCTACTGCATATTTTAGACACTTGATAGTTTCCTTGTGAAATTTTATTGTAGTATCTCCTGTCCAAACCTGCCTCCAAAGTAGAGCAGCAGGTCAGCTATTGAGCACAACTAACATCATAGCTGCAGCTCATGTTTCTACAGTGGAAGTGGCTTTTTGTTCTTCTGCTTGTGTATCAAACATGACAAATTGAAAGGCTGCTTACAGAGGAAAGAGCCTTGTTTAGTGTAGCCTAGACTTTGAGAAGGTGGTAGTTGTTTGATCAATGCCCAGCAAACAGCCTAATTTATTTTTTATGACTGCTCTCTGGTGATTTTAGCTTGGCTTCCTTAGGAGGTTCAATTTTCATTTTGAAATGGCACGAGAACACTCAGTGTGCTCCCGTGGAGCCAGTGCTGTCCCAGGACAGATAGAGATGGGACAAATGGCACATGAATTTGGATCTCAACAAGAAGCCACCCGAGCGCCTCTTGACAGCAAGCCCACAGACTGGTAATGGATCCATTAAAATTAACTCATCACAGAGCTTTTAACTTGAAGCCCTGACGTATGGAGCGTGTTCAATTCTGCCATGGAGGAAGGGCCTTGGAAGACAAAGAGGTTTAGCAAGGAGATCCATGCACAGCAACACTGTTTGTACTCTATTTGCTAGCAAATAAAGTATCTTAGGATGTAAACCCTCCTCCATACTCTAGTCTTACCCCTCCATTTACCCAAATTCTTGGTCTTAATTCCTGTGTCAGTAGGAAAATATGACAGGGAAGTGTAGATCCTCCTTTTCTTCCTGAACTGAGCAGCCTGAAACTTTATCTTTTGCCACAAACAGGAAAAGACCACCTGGAATTTTGTTCTGCAGACGTACTTTGGAAAGTTTGCCCTGTGTTTATTTTTGCCCAGAAGTATCTGAGATTCACTGGAAAATTTAAAAGCCATAAATAATGGCTTTATTGTGGTTGCTAGAATCTTCCATATTTTACAACTTTTCTGCTGCACAAGAACCTGCCACTTGCAGAACTCTTTCCCCATGCACTTCTGCAGTACTTGCTGCAGAGGAGTGCTTTGGGAACAGTCAGGATGAGTGCCATGTTCACTGTGGTTTATGGAGTCACAGGACAGGGAAGTGTCTTTGCAGTGAGCACTGGCTGTTATTCCAGGGAATTGTCATTGCTGGGGGCACTGGCTGTTATTCCAACACCTGTGTCACTTTTTCTACTGGACTCCTTATGAGAAAGGTTGTTCTTTGGCATAGAGATTTTTAGTTGACATTTTTTTATCTCAAACAGCCAGATGTTTTCTATCTCTCAGTTTTCTGATGCTGGTTTTTCATTTCCAGCCTGTTGTTGGCCCTACAATGATGCTGCTTAGATTCTGCAGATCCCCTGCGTTGGTACCTGTCTCAGTTTGGAAAGACACGGGTGTCTGCTAGGGAACCAAAAATGGAAGCTTCCCTTGGACTTGTTATAATTCTAAAATTAAAGGGGTCTCAGGCAAAGATGTGAGGGTAGGAATAACAGTTCTTTACTAGTGCATCTAACAAGGTAAGTTAACAGCACTAACTATAGTGTTGACAACAAACAGAACTAGAGAGAAAAAAACCCAACAACAACAACAACAACCCAGTTACAGTTTTCCTCTGTAACTCAGTTTCCTCAGTACTGTCACAAGCTACCAGAGTGAGCAGCAGTCCCAGGGGACGAGATGTATCCGAGGTGCAGCGGTGGAAGCTGGAGCAGTAGAAATGTCCCGGCTAGGCAGGGTGTGCAGAACACAGCGTGGGGAAAGCACTGAGCAAAACTGAAGAAGCAGCGGGTTCACGGCAATGGGGCAGGAGCTCCCGGCAGGGCAGGGAGAGGACAGGTTCTGAAATCCCAAGTGTCTCAGACAGCCAGACAGGATCTTTAGGAATGACTCAAACCCTCAGTGGCAGCTCACCATGCCCTGGACCCTATCCATCCTACAGATCCTTTCAAGACAGAATGGAGATTTACTATCTCAGGCTGTCAGTACACATATGGCAATGAGGCCCAGAAGGCCGTACAAGGCCTGTGGGTTTTTATTTTCATGGCTTTAAAGATGCTGAAAAAAAATACACTAGCTGGGAAAAGGGACTGTTTGTAGTTAGCTTAGTTTTCCTAGAAGTGGAGAAAATTGTTCGACAACAACCAATTGTTTGAAGAGGCCCTTTCAAAGTAATTAAAACAGTCACTGCTGGGAGCCCTGACCCTGATGGGGTGGCCCAGAGGGCCTCAGTAAGAGAATGGTATGCTCAGATTGAACATTCTTGTAACATCGTCTCAGTAACCGAAGGAACTGTAAAAAATCTGGCAATGCAAGAAACTGAGAGCTTGGCTAGCAGCCACAAGAAACCTGCCTCAGTGATTAAAGTAGCCCCTCCTTTCTCCCCTGATGGATCAGCCAATTCCTGGTTCACTGATGATTCTGCAAAATGAGAGGAAAAGGTGTGGAAATACAGGGATGTAGCCCTCCACACTTCCTCTGGTGAACAAATGATCACTGAGGGAGAGGGCAGCGCTCAGGTTGGGGAACTGGCAGCTGTTTGGAGTGTTTTCAAATGTGAGGTACAGAACACCTCTTTTGTTTAGAGTTCCATCATTTTAATATTCTGCCTCTTGGCAGCAGACTCTGTTGTGTTTCCTTTTCACAGAAGAACTCCAAGGGACATGAAGACCAGATAGACCATGAGAATTCTACAAAAATAATGCTTTCCCTCCCCTTATAGTAACACAAAGTCATGACATTGCAATAACGTATCAATTAATTGCTGAATCCCTTATTGAGCCTGTACACAGTTATGGCACAAGACCTCACGGTTGTGTTTTACATTGTGAAATTCAAAATCAAATTTGTTGGCTAAACTTAACTGATGTACACTTTTCCCATAAAATCACGTGTGGTAAAAACAATATCAAGTACTGGGGAGAATGTGATGTTAATGTTGTAACACCTACTACCCCACCCTCGGTTATGCTGAGCCCAAGAATTTTTGAAATCAGACCAGATATAATTAGAAAAACTGGCCAACAACAAATATTGTTTAATTGGGCATGGTCTCTGAAACAAGTCAAATTGTCAATGCAAGACAATATTTAAGAAATTCAACCAGCTTGTTCACCTTTTCTGCAAATTTCTTTTGAAGGCTGGACAACCTGGCTGCGAAAGCGGAATCCTTCTAAGAAGTGAACAACAAGAGACATAAGCGGTGTTGTGGGAACAGGATTGGGAATCTTGAATAGTATTGATTGAGAAGTACTAATGAATAAATTGGCTACCACAAGTGGAGATTTGACCAAATTACAACAACCACTGCAGCCATCCTTAACAGCTTTGGGAACCCAACAGTGGTTGTTATCAGACATATTATGCCTCAATTCTAAGAGAAGGTGAAGAAGGCACTTTTCCTACTGAAATTCAGAAAATGATTTGGAATAGTGCCACTGGTTTTGAAAGAAAATTCCAATCCTGGTGGAACTTAGTGAATTTCCCCTATAAGCCCAGCACAAACACAGCCACAGCCTTTGTATTGACAATACGTAATGCTGCAGTACATTCAATATTCCCTATTATTGCATTAGGGCTGAATCAGGGTGGAGCTACTCTCTATCCTTTCAAAAAGAGAGAATGGGCCCGTCAAATTGGTGAGAAGTGGCAAACTGCTAATTTATAATCTTGTATTGTCCAGGAACAACAAGGGTGTATCTGTGAAAGGAATGCAATTAGAGCTCAAGGTATTTCTTTGGACACAGAATAAAATGTCTGTAACTTTGAAATACATCCAAACAAAACTCCTCAAACATTACTAGTGTATATAGGCAATGGATGTGCATGCTTAAGAACTGGTTGTGATAGTGTACTTGTAGAAAATTTAGTCGTGAATACTAAAAATCATTCAAATGTTTGTGTTTGTAACTTTACTAAAATCGCAGGATGTGATTTTTCTTAGGAAGCACCAGTTACTTCCTATCCCTTTTTATGGTCCAATTACACATTGCTGTATCATTTATTACCTACCGCCATTGGGATGAACCTCACTCTGGTAAAGCAATTGTTGCTTCAGCAGGATTTAATGGAAATTTTGGCAAAAGTCAAGAAAAATGGACAGAAAACCTTAGGAACTGTCCATCACAATGTAAAAGGAATACATTGTGTTTTAGAATGGGTAAAGAAAGATGCTGAAGACAGGTGGTGGGATACTCTTTTTGGGTGGTCACCTACTGCTACAGATATCCTGAACAAATTGTGTTGTCCCATCACTGTTCTTTTGATTTTGGTTTTAATTGGTTTTGTTTTATCAGCAGTCCTATACCTCATGACTTGGAAAATGATGAAATGGTTAACACAATTGACATCTATAATAAATTCACACAATTTAGACAATATCCCATTTGCTATAGACACTTCCAATGTTACTGACACAAGGCAAAATTGGCCCTCTTCACAAGATTTTGATTGTACTAAATTTTTAATAATAAGAAATGGAATGTATATTTTAATTGATCATTGGTTTTGCTTTCCTACTTTTCTATTCCTTCTTCATTTTCTGTCTATTTTCTGGGATATGCTACCAACATTGACAAATCCTGAAGACTTCAAAACAACACTACAAATGGAGCTCTCTAGATGATGGGAGAGGAGAGGAGGGGAGAGAGTGGTGCTGTGAGGAGCCCCTACACAGCCAGCTCATTCCTTGCCCACCTGGAGCTTTTCCGAGGTGATACTCCTGTGGCTGGCCTCGCGGCCAGACTGCAGGATTTGGTGACTGGGAGGTTTACTGAGGCACCTGTCTCAAAGGTGCCCTAGAGGTCAGGCACCAGGATGGCAGGCAGAGTACTCAGCCTGTTCAAGGGTCTTCAAGGCAAGAAAAAGAAAGGCTCTGCAGCTGCCCCAGCAGAACAGCCAGAAGAGCCGGAGCAGTTGCAGCTACTGCAGGATAGTTGTGGCAGAGATGGGCTGCAGAGTTGGTGCCTGCAGCCAGCTTGGCCCCATCCCGTCCCAGCCCCTGTGGACATGCACACAGACAGGATGGAGCAGGGCCCGGGGCTGCCCCCCTGGCAGTCATGCTCCTTCCCCTGGGCATCCAGGGGCTGTCCCTGCCTGAGGAGTGCAGGGCAGGGCTCTGTTCTGGGGCCTCTCCCGCGGCCCCTCAGCTCTGGCTGCTCCCGCTCTTTGCCAGATGGAGGAAAGGAGCGGACACAAGAGCAGAACCCTGCCCATGGCCATGTCCACAGAGCAGTGCAGGTACCTGCGGCCATCCCCACCTGGGCTGGGCCTGCTGTCACTGCTCGGCCAAGCACCGCACTTGGAGCAGGACATGCAATATCTCTCTTTTCCCACCCTTCATTCTGCTGCAGGTGTTGCGGCGGTTCCTGCGCATTCGGCATAGAAAGACCGCCACAGCAACCGAGGGCACAGCCCAACCCAACTGCAGGCCGAGCGAGCTGTGGGCAAAGCCTGCTGCCAGCACAGCGTCCTCCGAGTGCCCAGCAAACTCTGACAGGGCAACAGCTGAGGGCAAGGCAAAGCTGACAAGGCTCTGCCTGAGGGCATGGCCACCACAAACACCCACACACCTTTGGGCATCTCAAAGACTGATGCCATGCCCACTCCGCCTGTGATTCCTTCTCACACTCTGGAGTTTTCCCAGGAGAAGGGTGTTCCTTCTCAGCAGCAGGTAAGCAGCATGGGGCATTGGCTGAAAGCCTCCCAGGATTGCGTGTGTCCTCAAGCCACGTTGGCTGGGCCCCCTCAGCCTTTGAGGCCACCACAGCTCATTGGGAAAGGCAAGCGCTGCTTGGAGGAAGCTGGGGAAGCTTCTGCCTTGGACAGCACTCCAAGTCTTCCCCACACCTCTTCCAGGTGCCAGCCATGGTGAGGGACATTCACCAGAGACTCCTGTCGCGTGTTACTGTGGATGCCGGGCTGCAAGCTGACATTTTGAGGCTGGCTAAGGAATACCCTGCTCCTATGGTGATGAGCCTCCTGCACTGTGCCCCATTGTGTGACAGGTAGCAGGCACACCTGCCTCGAGAGCTCCGGGCTCTCAGTGGCCTGTAGAGCCATTCTCCCTGTACAGCCTGTCCAGTGGGCTCTGCCAGACAGGTGCAGAGCTCCGGGCCCCTGGGGCCCCTCTGTTTCCTGAACCTTCTGCCACACTCCCTCCTTGGCCCTCTGTGCATCGGGGCTCTGTCACCCGGCCTCACACAGCTGCACAGGGCATGGTACTGATGCACAGCTCTGGTCCCACAGAGCCGCCACACTGATATGGAGAATAATCGGCTCATTGAGACCAGCAGCGCAGAAGGTGCTTCCAGCACTGCTCTCTGTGATGGAGGACGGACCAATCTCCAGTGTGTTTTTCTCCAGCTGGGACAACAAGGCCGTCTTAGCCCTGGCTGAGAGTTTCCGCAACTGGCCTTTGCTGGCCCTCCAGGTTGCCTCTTCAGCACCTCTCTCTCCATGCTCTCCCTGCCCTGCAGCTCTGTGCCTCAGGCTGGGCTGAAAGCTGAGCTAGGGGCAGGCTCAGGGGCAGCAGGCCGGCCGCTTCCCCTGCATCTCCTCTCGCGCCCAGCCACACGGACACCTCAGCACTGAGTGCTGTCTCAGGCTGCTTTGTCTTTTGCAGGCAACCATGGTGCTCTGGGTGACTGCCCGCATGCCCGAGTGGCACGAAGCAATAGTGCTTCATTCTGCCCGCCTGTTGGTGGCTCTGCTCTTCCAAATTTTCATCAGCACAGAGCAGATGTCACAGGATGTTGAGAACTTCTGGAGAGTGTGCTGAGTGGAACACCGCCTTCCCAGCAGCCCCAACAGGTGCCAGTGGCCCCATCCTTGCCATGCCCTTGGGGCCAGGGCCAGCGCTCCCAGTCTGACCTGGCCTTTGCTCTGCACACAGGTTTGCAGTGCAAACCATGAAGGCTGTGCTGTGCTGCCTGTGCTGGGACAAAGGGCTGGTGGCTCTGGAGAGCAAGCGGATCTGGGTCATGCTGCTGTGTGCTGACACCCAGCACCATGCAGCGGGTCTGCTGGTCAGGTGAGACCCCCTTGTCCCTCCTGCCCCTGGCATTTGTGTCCTGTGCCCAGAGTGCCCCACACAGTCCCCATGGCTGTGGGCCAAAGTGCCTCATCATCGAGGCATGGCCCAACAGACTGGAAAAGGCTGGGAGAGGAGGGTGCCCAGCCGCTTCCCAAAGGGCCCACGTCCCCTCGCAGGTTGCTGGGCAAAGATCAGATCTGTGTCAGACAGTCCTGGGAGATGTTTTCCGGCCCAGCTCAGGACCTTGGTTCCTTTTTCCCCCTGCCAGGGAGATGTGCTGTGGCTTGACCCCCTTGTGTTCCCGCATCGCCTTGCACCTGCTCAACCTGCTCATCAGGAAGCAGCCATGCTGGGATCTGCCTGCCCTGGCGTTCTTGGTGGAGGTGAACCTGAGGGCCGGCGCTGCCTGGCTGAGCTGCCTCCCAGCTCTCTGGCCTCTGGTAGCTGCAGCCGCCTGGGACGGTGTGACTGCCCAGCGCTGCTGCCCGGGCCCTGCCCTGTGTGGTTCTGGGCTCCTGCCGGCCAACTCCCCTGTCACTGCCATGTGCCTTTCAGGTCCTGCAGAGTCTGGACTTGAGCAAACACGGTCGCACTGCCCTGTTGGTTGTGTCCAGGCACCTGCCGAGTGAGTGCAGGGACAGGCTGCGCCTGCAGCTCAGAGGCCTTGTGGTGCTCAGCAAGGAGCGCACTCTGTTGAGAAGGGGGGCAGTGGCTGAAGCGGCACTGGCAGCGTGGGGCTGGGGAACATGGCCCTTGGGAGTGGCTAGGATTTGGCAGCTGAGGCAGCTGCTGCCAGCTCTCCTGCCTCCTGCCTCAGCTGCCCCAGGGCAATGGGACAGGCCTTTGGCCTCTGTGCCCTGAGGCAGCAGGGAGGGATTGCAGTGCTGGGGCGCTGTTGGTGCTGCAGCCAGTGGTAGATTCACAGCAGAGCCTTGTGCTGCATGCAGGCTGGAGGAATACGCGGCCGATGCAGACAGCTGGTGGAGCAGCTGGCTGATCCAGATGGACAGATGATCGCGATGATCCTCTCTGTGCTCACACATATGCTCCAGGAGAAAGACCTCAAGCTACCCAGTGTCACTGCCCTGAAGCTGGCTGAGCCACACCTGCCACACTTCGAGAATGTAAGGCTCTGTGTCCCCAGCCACAGACACTGGATGCTGCCACAGAAACTTTGTGCCCTGAGCAGTTTTGGGCCTTTGGCCTGGTGGGCTTGGAGTAGTTGGTTCTGAGGACTTGTGCTTTCCTCCAGGACAACAGGCATGTGCAGCTGCTCTCCACCCAGCTCTTCTGCAAGGAGGTGGAGCAGGTAGTGGAAGAGGGGGAAAAGCCTTTCACAAGAATTGTGAGCCAGAGCCTGCTCCCACTCTTCCTGCACTGGCACGATGAGAACTGGCGTGTGGCGAGGGTGAGGATTGGTGTGATGCTGCTGCATCCCTGGCAGCGGGCTGGGCCACCTCCTGCCCTGGCCCCTGATGGGCTCCAGCCTCCCCTGGCCTTGGCACAGGAACGCGGGTCCTGTGCCTGGGGCTCTGGTGCCACTTGCTGCTCTCTGCTGCTCTCCAGGCCTCTCACAAAGCACTGATTTGTGTGGCACGCTTCCTCAAGAGGAGGGATCTCAAGGCGCTGCTGACGCAGGAGCAGCGGGTCAAGTTCTCTGAGCAATTGGTAAGGACAGCCTGGAAGCCCCAGGCACAGCCTGCAGCCCTGCCTGTCACCAGTGCTCAGTGTGTGAGGCTGACAGCTGAGTCCATGCCCAGCGCTGCAGCCACCGGCACCAACCTGCACCCCACATGCTGCTCCCTTGCCTGAGCCGTGTGGGCTCTTGGCCCAAGCCGGGTGCCCACAGAGCCCCGGCCTAGCAGGGCTGCAGGGAGGGCTGGGTTGGGGACATGGGTCCTGGGCACAGGGAGCACCGGGCTGAGAAGCAGAGCCCGTGCCATGCCTTCCCTCCTGGTGCTCTCCACAGCTGATGGAGGATGAGAGGTGAGTGGCCGAGCACCTGCGCCAGGCCCTGCCATACCTGCAGAGCCCACAGCAGCCCCTGCAAGAGGTAGCCGTCAGGTTCATCAGTGAGCCACCAGCCCGGCATCCCTCAGTGCTCGGCGTCCCTCTGTGCCAGCCCAGCTGCTGACCTGGCAGCGAGAGCACAACTGTGCCCTGGGGCGGCGGGATGCGGCGGGGCCCGGGCTGAGCCCTCCCGGGGGGGATGAGGGCTTTGTGGCCACAGTGCCCGTGGCGGGCAGCTGTGACACCTGAGGCCACAACGGGCTCTGTGCTGCCAGGAGTGGCCGGAATGCTGATGATGGGGCAGAAGGAGGAGCTCCAGGTCCTCAGTGAGGGTGAGTGAGGGCAGCCGCCTGGCAGCGGGGACCACTGGGGGCAGCTACAAATCCCAAGCACGGAGCTACAGTCCCTGCCCGGGCTGCAGAGGGCTCTGCTCCCTGTGCGGACGAGGGCTGGCATGGCTGAGCCCGGGGAGCTTTCAGGGATATGTGGGGGATTCGTGGCCATCACCTTCCAGCACATGCTCTTGTGTCCCGCTCTCACCTGTTCATGGCAAGAGTTGGCAGGGATGGCCCTTGCAGGAAGCTTTCCTTGCATTCTCACACTCTGGCCTCTGACAGTGTCTTTGTTCTCGCTCTTCCAGCCATTCAAGCTCTGAGTGAAAATGAGAGCCCCTCCTCCATGAGCGTATTGACTCAGATGACGTTCAACGGGAGATCTGTTAGACTTTGTTCATCTGCTGGATCTGAAGAACTGGTGTCCTTTGGCAGCCTCCAGTGCCCATTGAAGATGGGACCACCTGCAGAGCAGAGGGGACCAGCTGGAGCTCTGTGCACAGCTCTTGCTGCTTACAAGCAAGAGCCTGTGGGAAGCTCCAGCAAGTCCTGACACCACCGTACCTGTTGGCAGCTGCCTCCCTCCAGCCCTCATTCCCCGTTTTGCCTCCCAGCTCACCCTTTTGCTTCACCTTCCCTTAATAAAATTGAGCTTCTTCACTTTCCCCACATCTCTGTGGAGCTGAAGGGGCGCAAATCCTGAGCCCTGGGACATGCAGGGCCCTGCTGCCGTTCTCTCCCACACTGTGTTCTGTGCACAGACAGAGAGGAACAAGGGCAGCTCAGGCTGCAAATGTCCCTCTCCTGCATGTCCATTTGCACAACGTCGTGGAGTTAAAGGTCGTGATAAGCATGCTGAAGGGGACAAGGACCCTGGGTTTTAGAAGAGCCAACTTGAGTGTGCTCTGAACCCAGCCCCTGTCAGGCATTCTGTGGCATGCATCCAGGGATCCAAAGGAGCCTGCAGTGCTGGTAGTTTACACAAAGAGCTTCCTAAAAGCGCAGCAATGTCCCATCTCTACTCACGGACAGGAGGAGGGCAGAACCAGAGACCATCGTGGCCTAACAGTGAGCTTTGGGTGTGCCTAAAAGCAAAGGAAGCAGCAGCAGCAGAGTGGCTGAGACTCAGAGGCACGACATGCCAGTGGCTGGAGCACTGTCAGGCAGTGCTTGCATGCTGGGTGCCTTTCTGGTGCTTCTGGTCTCCCCACATGCACGGAGTGGCAGTCCCTGCCTGAGAGGCAGTCAGAAACCCAAGCAAGTGAGAGCAGAGGCAGGGGACCCTTGCCATCTCTCTTGGGCATGGCTGCAGAACAGCTGCTGCATCTCCCTGTGCCTGTTTTAGGAGTCTGCTGAGCCCAGAGCTGGCCAGCTCATGCTCTGTTGTCCCAAGAGCCTTCTGCGTGGGCAGGAGGAGTGCTGTGTGTACAGCAGAGTGTCCTGGAAAGTGCTCCCGAGAGCCTCCTGTGGGAACAGGGCTGTGCTCTCTGTCTGGGAACAGCCTGGTTTTGCTGCCTTAAGCACAGGCAGGAGTTCAGGCACGTGAAGAGGCAGTGGGCAGCTCGTGGCTGTAGGGGGCACGGGGCTCTGTGCCCAAAACTCATGGAAACAGACTTAGGTTAAGGGATGACATTCTAGCAAAGAAGAGATAGTTTATGTTGTTTAGGAAAAGAATATTTCCTACAAGTACTGACAATAGTGCTGCATTGTAACACTTCCTTACAGTAGATATAGAGAAACATATTGTCAGATCTTAAAATTAGATGTACCACCTTCCTTTTCTGAAAGTCAGTTTTCAGGATATTAAGATCTACAAATGCATTAGAGAATTTATGTTCTATCTATACCTTTAAAAAAACCTTTCCACTGCTGATAGATGGTATGGTTGGAAATAGCTGATGGAGAACAGCTTTGTCAAAATATATTTATTACTGTTCCAGATGTGTGTGTTTTTTCCAGTACCTAGGTAACCAGAAACATTTCCCTTCAGCGTTTTGGCTTTTGGACTCTTTCATTTTAAGTAGAGAAGAAGTAAGAAAGAAGAAATTGGGCTAATAGATGTCTGTGCTAAAGAGACATGTGCACAACTTTGAATCCTCAAGGGTGGACCAGCCCCTGCAGTTGATATGCACTTTGTAAGGGCTTGTGATGCCGCTGAAACTCCCTTTGTTCTGCTGTAAGACCACTTTGGAATTCTGTCTGGGAAAGCCCTCATCAACAGCTCAGAGGACAAAAGTGGGTTGAACTGTACTTTTAGCCATTGAAATGCACAGGAAAATGCAGCTAAATCCTCAGTTTGACCTTGAAAAATGAAATGAATTGAAGTGTAGGATTTGCTTCACAGCAGCAAAGTAAGAACTGTGTCTGCTGGGCTTTAATTTGGTCTTGTCTGAAGCTCTTTTATCTTACTAGATTTTCAGAAGACATTTACTTTCAAATCTGGTAAGGCAGCCAGACAGGGCAGCCTTTGCAATCTACACCCCAAAAGGATTATTTTGAACTGGGAACCCTATAAGGTTTCAGAGTCTATCTGAACACCAAGTCAGCCACCATCATTCTTAGTCACAGCAGCCTTAAAAACAGGGCTCTGCTCTACCTCTCCCATCATTCTGCTTCCAGCCCGTTCCAACTCACAATATGCCCCAGGGTGTGTGATGGTCTGGCATTGGAGTTTATCAACAGTAGGAAACATTGTGGTCTTCCACATTGAGCTTCTGAAGCCTCACAACTTTTATTTAAATAATCTACATTATTTTCAAATAATTTCAGTGCATAAGTCTTCTGTTGCCTGACTGAGAGCAAAAGAGTTCATCTCAAATAGTTTCAGGAGTTCTCACATTTCCATGTGGTTTGGCTACTGAAGATGGGAATCTGTGCCCTACTTCCTTATCTTATAACACACTCTATAAAAAATACTCTTAGGTTTGCTGATTATTTTCTTTGGCCTATCAAGCAAGCAGTCAGATAAAAATCTGACTTGCACCAAGAAATTTGCAGTGAACGTGAATTCAAAGAAACAATTTCTTTCAAACTTCAGGCTGAATACAAAATCATATTTCCATCTTAGTATTCTTTGCAGTGTGAGTGAAATTAACAGTGTCCTCTTACAAGTGCAGAATGACACAGCCACCAAACGTGATGCATTTTCCTAGCAGCAGCTGAGTCACAAGAAACAAGTAAGAGACAGAAGCAAATAAAAGCCTGCATATATTCCAGCCCTTTTTCCCTGTGATCATGCCCATGGCTGAAGTCTTAGGATGGTCCACTGCAAAGAAATAAACAACAAAACTGCATAAAAGACAGTTCAGGTGTTTAAGAAAACATGGAGCAATTTAGAACGAATTTTGATGACAACAATCCAAGTGCTGTAAAATAACACTGTGTTACACTAAATGGCTTGACCCTGCCAAGTCTTGCTTTACAAAGCTGTTGCTCTAATCTTTGGACAAAGGGATGTGGGGACTGTTATATGCCAGAATGGTCGGGACAGTATTCAGATGAGATCTCTATGGTTAAGTTTTGAAGTTTATTTCATAGAGTGGGGGTGAAAGAGCCCAGCTCAGGGCTAGCTCAGAGCAGGCTAGAGAATAAAGGAGCAAGAGAAAGTAGAGAGGAGCAAGAGAAGTAAGAGCAAGAGCATAAGAGAACAAAAGAGTAAGAGAGAGCACAAGGCAAGAGAGTAAGAGCATAAGAGAGTAGGAAGGCAAAAGAGAGAGCTCTCCTTTTACAATGACTTATATCTCCTTCTATGTTGAATATTCTACTTCCTCATTAACCAATCTAGTATCAAATACAAATTTCTACATTTACATATATCCTATAGTAAGCACTACATTACCGTGTTTTACTACTTTCTACTTTCGAGCCTTAAAATACAATGAAGTGTTCCATGATTAGGCCTGAACCTTTCAATTTCTTAACAGAGATATTTCTCTGATGTTCCAAGGTTTCTATGTCCTACTTGCATCACATCACCTATTGTTAACAGTCCTTGCTCACATTCTAAAGTATCATTTTACATTCGAAATCAGCATCTACACCATCACACTAAGTTTTCTTTCCTGTTCAAGGGGCCTGCTTTATGACATTCGCAAAAATCCTTGACTGAAAATTATTCCCACAACAGTGCTGCATGGGACTCGGTGACTGGGTGCTGCAGAGGCTGCGGCAAGGCATCAAAAATGCCCGCCTCGCACCCAAGGGTGGCCCAAGGTCTCCTGCAGGTCTGGCCGGTCCGCCGGGTGCTTGGACAAACAATGGCAGATCAGGTGTTGGCACTCTGGGGAGAGAAGGCAGAAAGCGCCGGTCACTTGCAGAAGGCTCCTGCCCAGCTGCTGCCGGCGCCTGCAGAAGCCGGGCCACGCTGCGTGTGCTCAGAGCTGCCCTTTGCAGGAGAGCAGCACGGCAGGACAAGCGCCACCTCCTTCAGCCAAGCGTGCCACAGCCAGCCCGGCACGGGCCACCTCCTGCAGCCGGCCCTGCAGGGCAGATTGACCTGTGCAGAGCGCTGTGGGGGCCGTGCTGGGCTGCACGCTGCCATCTGCCAAGGCCTGCCTTTTGGGGTCGGACACCAACCTGGAGAGACCGGCTGGACAAAGAAGAGCTGCCCCGACATGATGTCATTGTCCCCCTGGAAGGGCACGGTCCCACAGACCATGACATAGAGCAGCACACCCAGGGACCAGATGGTCGCCGAATGGCCGTGGGAGCAGCCAAGGCTGATCCACTCGGGTGGGCTGTACGCGTGTGTTCCTAGGGGAGACAGGCGGTGCTGTGCGGGCGCAGGCTGCTGCCTTGCAGAGCCTGGTGCCAGCCTCCTGGCAGAGGCAGGGGCTGCTCTTGAGGTGGCCACAATGTTTCCCCCAGGCCAGCATGCATGCCCCAGCCAACTGGCCAAAGCCAAGGGGGACGGGAGTCCCCAATGGGGGGAACTGGGGGAATTTGGGGTTAATGGGGGCACTAGGGGTTACTTGAGGGAATTGGGGAATGGGGGGCAGTAGGGTGGAATGGGGATGGGGCACGTTTGGGGGGACCTGGCATCACCCTCCCCTTCTCCCCCAGCCCTGGGGTTGTGGATCTTCCACAGCACCACCACCCAGAGGAGCCTCTTCATCCACGACCCCCGAGATCCTCAAGTGGCCAGTGAGATCCCCCCAAGTCCAGGACACCCAAACCACTGAGGATCTCCAAATCTGGGACCCCTGAACCTTGGGACTCCACAAACTCCTGTTTCCCCCCCAGGTCTGCCCACAGCCCCCACAGCCACGGGGCAGGTGCTGCTGGCAGGGGACTGATGGGGGCTCGTGCAATGCCCCAACAACCTCGGGGAGCTGCTGATGGCATTGGACTGGACCCTTGCCTGTGGTGAGGCCCCCCTTCCTCCTGCCAGGGCATCCCTCCTTCCCTTGAAGGGTCCCCCCGAAAACTCTGTCCCTTCCAAGCCCTCCTAGGCACCTGGGGACATCTGAGCCCCCGCAAAACTCCTGCAGACCCCCTGGGTGTCCCCTGAACACCCCAAAACACCTGCCTGCACCCCCTGACATTTGGGGCTCCTCTGGTCCCCTCAAACCCCTGGATCTCACTGACCCCCTTCCCAAAGAGCCGGTGTCCTGTCCCTGCCCTGCCAGGACCTTGCTGGGATTCTCCTCCCAAACACCTGGGTCCTCCCTCCCCCTTCCCCAACACCCAGACCCTTCCAATTGCCCTCCCCAACAGCCCCTCAATACTCCCCAGAGCCCCTGGCCCCTGTGTCCCCCCCGGGCCTGTCCCCACCCCTGCTGCTGCTGCTCTTGGCAGGGGCTGCGCTCTAGGAGCTCTGAGCCATTGTGGGGGAGCAGCAGCAGCGGCGCCAGTTTGGGGGGTCTGGGGGAGGCTGTGCCAGCGTGTCCCCTGCTAGCTGCTGCCCCTTGTCTACTGAGGGAACCTCCAAGAACTCCCTGTTCTCTCTCCGGAGATCCACGGTGAAACCCCCCAGCTGTAGCTGGGCCCCCACATCACAGCCCCATAACTGTGGATCACTCCTAATAAAGTCTTGGGGTCTCCCCCTCTCTTCTGGCTTTGTTAATGCTCATGTTCATTACTCCCCCCTGTTCATGAACTTGCTTTCCCCTTTATTGATCAGTGTCTCCTTCATTAATCAATGCCCACATTGCCCACCCTTTTATTAATTCGTGGCCCCCTTCATTAATCAGCACCCACATTCATTAATTAGTGCCCACACTCATTAATTAGCACAAGGAGCTTGTCTAGGGTCAGTTTATTCCCAGATTTTCTTCAGCAAGGACGTTAACAAGGAGAATTCCATTTCTTCTGGCTCTGGTTTTTCCCATCCCTTATTGCACAGCTTTCCCGGGGCCACTGTCACCAGCCCTTCGTTAATTAATTCAGGATCTCTCCTAATGGTGTTTCACCACTCGTTAGTCCCCTTCTTATTGAGTCCCAATCCCTGTTTTGTGGGATGTTCTTTAGTCCCTGCCTTGAATGAGCCCTTCTGGGCCTGGTTCTTTGGTCTTCCTTATTTTGGATCACTGATGAGCGGGTTCTCTCCTGAATCCGTGTCCTCGGGGTCTCATTAATCCCCTCCCTTAATGAGTTTTGTTCCTTAATGAGTGTCATTTCTTGGACTGATTTGTTGGGCGTTGGACAGTCCCACCCCTTAATGAGCCAGGTCTCTTCGGCCAGGATCTCCTCAGTGCCATCGCTTAATGACAGTCACTTCTGGCACTGTTTTGTTGGACATTCATTAGTCCTACGCTTTCATGAGCGCTGTCTTAGTTTGGAAAGACAGGGGTATCTGCTAGGGAACCAAAAATGGAAGCCTCCCTTGGACTTGTTATAATTCTAAAATTAAAGGGCTCTCAGGCAAAGATGTGAGGGTAGGAATAACAGTTCTTTACTAGTGCGTCTAACAGGGTAAGTTAACAACAATAACTATAGAGTTGACAACAAACAGAACGAGAGAGAGAAAAAAAAAAAACATACAAAAGAACAACCCAGTTACAGTTTTCCTCTGGCACCTTCCCCCCTCCGTACCGTCACAAGCTACCAGAGTGAGCAGCAGTCCCAGGGGACGAGATGTATCCGCGGCTCGGCAGCTGTGGCTGGAGCTGTAGAAATGTCCCAGCTAGGCAGGGGGTGCAGAACACAGCGCGGGGAAACCTTGAACAAAACTGAAGAAGCAGCAGGTGCAGGGTAATGGGGCAGGAGCTCCCGGCAGGGCAGGGAGAGGACAGGTTCTGAAATCCCGGGGGACAGACAAAGAGACGGTGATGGGTCACTCCAAGCTGAGCTCCAGGTGAGGGATGGTGAGATCTCTCCCCTGTCCCAAAGATGAGCAGTCCTGGCAGTTTCCTCCGAGAGCAAAAAACTGCCCAGAGTGAAGTGAAGTCAGTGCCACCCTGTCTCTCACCTAGCTGCTCTCTTTGTTCTTTTCTCAAGCACCCATGAGTACCCACAATCACCCAGCACTCAGCTTCTTAGCAACTTTTTGAGAAAAAATTCTGTAAGAAAGCAACCCAACCCCCAACAGCAGATTTCTCAGACCTGGTTCTCTGGATGCTCACCAGTCCTGTCCCTCACCCAGCAAATTATCTCACATGGGTGTTTCCTTGGGATCTCCCCATCTCAGTCCAGCTCCTTGATCAGCTGCCAACCCTACATCTCCTTGTCAGTACCGACACCCGGGGGTGGCTGGGGACCCCCAAAACCCTCCTCAACCCCCTCCTTGACCACCCAGGCCCCATCTGTGATCATCCAGGGTGTGCGATTGACCTGCCTCTTCCTGGGGGGTGGCTGGGGGCCTCCCCAGACCTTCTCCAGGCCCTCCCTGATTTGGACCACCACCACCTCCTCCATGACCACCTCGGCGTGAACCTCCCTGCCTCCCAAGTGAGCTAGGCAAGCTCCTTGGTGACCCCCTGGCTCTAGCTCAGCAGGAACCCAGCCTTCCTGCGGGCCCCTTGGAAGTGGCCCTGCTCGGGGGTGGGGGTGGGGGGGACAGCGGGGGGATGGCAGTGCCTGTGCCTCCACCCTCAGCAGGTGCCACAGGTGCCACAAAGCCGCTGCCACTTCAGCAGCAGGGTCTAGTGCTGGTTGCGACTATCGCAACCCTCCAGCAGCTGCGCTACGGCCAGGAGTGTCCTGCTGTCACCAAGCAGGCTCAGGGCAGCCCCACAGCCCAGACATCGTACCAGGCACTCAGAAGCACCTTGGCCATGCTGGTGAAGGGGTGGCGGTTGCGGAGCGCTGCCGAGGCGGCGATGGTGGCATCATCTTGTCCCCGCCATGCAGGCTCAGTGCGAAGATGTAACCCAACAGTGCGTTTGGCAACTGGAACCGCACCAATGGGGACAGGGGCGTGGCACAGAGGGTGCTCAGCAGGGACACCAAGGTCAGAACAGGCAGCGCGGGGCTGGGCCGATCTTTACTGCCCTGCACATCCTCCTCCTCGGCCCCCGAGCCGTCCTCAAGCTCCTCCACCCGCCCACGCCCACGCCACCACCACAGCCACCACCGTGGCAGCAGCGCCGTGGCCTCCCTGGAACTCAGCAACCAACAGAACCTGTCACGCTCTGCTTCGCTGAGCTGGTCCCACAGCCTGCAGCCTGTAGGCTGCACTGGATCCCCAGGCTCGCGTAGTTCGCACAGCCCAGACAGTGCGAGGCCCGGGGGTCACTGGGTTCAAAGTGCAATGCCTCAAGCAACTGATCTCAGTAAAAGGCTTAGGCGCAGGGGCCATGGGTCTCGTAGCAACTCAGGGAGCAGAGGTGGCAGCAGCAGCACGGGCACGTGTAGTGGGGCACGGAGGCACTGCAGAGCCCACACCGAGGCTCCCCTGCCTCCGCTGCCATCTCGGCATCTGACCCCACAATTCTGGCGTCATGGGGCTTGTCCTGGCATGCCCCACCACTCCGAAGTGATTGACCAATCACGGGTCGCAGTCCTGGTCCCAACCCTCTCTGCACCTCGCCGCTGGTAAGGTGTTTCTGTCCCTGCTCAGCTCGGCTCGCTGCGCCTCTCACCCGTTGCACTGACCCTGATCTCTCTGCCATTCGGGTATTTCCAGTAGCACTTGGCTCTTTTTGCAGCCCACCTGCAGAACCAGACGTGTGCTGTCCCTTTTCATTATAGCCAGCTAATTAACTCTCCCCCCTCTTGCAGCCCTATCACAGAGCCTCCCAGGACAGGAAGGGCCAGGGCAGGTGATGCTCTGGGTGTGAGCTGAGGGAGAAGGATGGGTGGGATCCTGAGCTGGCGGTGCTGCCTTCTCAGCCCCCTCACGGGTGGCAGTGACATTTTATCACAGAGACGTGTTTGTTGTAGCCATGGTCATTATCACCTCCTGCGCATCTGCTTGCTTGCACTACTTTTTCATCACTAAAAGCTCCCTGACCAGGGTGCATCATCCCCAGAGGCACTGCAATACTGGGATGGTATGCGGAGCGGAGGGAGCAAGCTCCGGGTCCATATCTGGAGCCCAACAATCTGTTTAATATTGAGTCCACTCATTGAGGATGCATCAGATAATACACTGATAAGAACAGACTGCACTTGACCTTAGCCAAAAGGCCGAGAAGCGCTATTGGAGATAGCTGCACGCACAGAGCCCAATCCTGTCTACATCTCACTGCAAATCTTCACAAATATCCCCCCCCCGTTCATGCCTGCTCTCAATATATTTGAATAACCCACTTTCTTTATTCACAGCCACGGCCCTCATTCTCTGCTAGCCGCGCCGCCACTCCCTGCGTTTTTCCTCCTGTGAAAGTCCCTTCGAAGGAAGGGTGCCCCTTGATGGAACTCTTAAAATGGCAAACAAAGAGGTTCCTGTCAAGGGAAGCCCCTTAAAACCAGAGACAACCATGTTTCCCTCTCAATTTTTACCATAAGCTAATGAAAAGGGGGCACTTAATTCAAACCCATTGAATGAAACCCTAAATGTTTTCCCCTTTCACTTAAACCAGAAAATAATGCAAAAAGGTGATTCCCTGCAAATCCAAACCCACCAAAATCACAAAAGTGAGTGGCTTTCTTCAAATTAAACCCTTCAAATTGAGGGGAAGTGGATTCCCCCTTAATTAAAACATAAAAGGCAATTATAGGAAAGGTGGTTTTTCCCTCCTTTTCCTCTCAACACTTTCATTTTTTGGGGGTCACTAGGTTGTACTTGGGAGGGAATGGGGGTGCTGGGGAGGAACTGTGAGGGAACAGAGAATACTGCAGATGAACTGGGAGATGGAACTGAAAAGAAAAGGTTTCCCCTGTAGTCCCAGATGCTGCCCCACCTCCTCAGCACAAGAATCTGACTGTCAGCACATCCTTTGAGTAACGCTCTGTGCCCAGGCACTTCCCAAGCCACTCTGAGATGCTCGCAAGTCCACTGCACAAGAGACCCTCCCCACGTCCTCTACTTTCACGTTAGCAGGTTTAGGAGGAGGAATCCCATTCATGGACTGAGGTGACTTGCTGTAAATGGTGGCTCTTTTCCAATGGAAAGAAAGCATTCCAACCCAGTCCCTCAGCAAGAAATCCTGATTTGAGTAGAATTTGAGCTGGCAGAAGCCCATTCCCGGCTCCAGGGAGTTGGACACGAACCAGGTCCCTTTTCTCTGGGAAACAAAGCTCAGCCAGCCAGGTGCCTGATGTCAGTTTGCAGGAGGCATCTAACACTCCAAAGGCAGCCTGGTTTCTAGGTGGAGCCACCTTGGGTCCAGGGACAATCTTCAACCATATGTAATTTAAGGCAGCTAAAGCCCACTCCCAGCTCCAGGAAGCTGGATAAAAAGGTGGTACATTTTCTCTGTGAAACAAAGCTCATCTCCCCCCCAAGGCTCCTGATGTCAGTTTGCAGGAGGCATCTAACACTCCAAAGGCAGCCTAATTTCTAGGTGGTAGCCCCTTGGCTCCGGGGACCATCCTCAACCGTGCGGAATTTTAGCCGGCAGAAGCCCATTCCCGGCTTCAGGGAGCTGGACATGAACAGGGTCCCTTTTTTCTGTGAAACGAAGCTGATCTGACAAGGTTCCTGATGTCAGTTTGCAAGAGGCATCTAACACTCCAAAGTTGGCCTGGTTTCTAGGTGTGGCCAGCCTGTTCTAGCCCTGATCTCTGACTGTTTTCCTAGCCTTCTGAAGTTTTGCATTTTTTGTATTCAGATTCCCATGCACTTTCATGTAAACAATGATTGTTTTTGCATTCCTCTCTAGAGGAAGGGAGAATTGATAGATTTTGGTTTGACCTGTGTGGTTGGAGAGGGGTCAAGTGTCAACTTCACCCTCCAATCCCTGGTCACCTTTGGAATGATATATGTATCAAGGTAACAAAATAAACTTCCTTTTTTTTCCTCCTTTCTCTGTGAAGATAGTTGTCGTGAGTGTGTGTGTCTATTTGTGTTGTTATAGCGACATCTGATGACTGCCGGGTGAAGAACAGCCGTGGATGAGGTCTTGCCTGTTACCCCCCACTTCGTTATTCGCGCAGTGATTTGAGAGCCATGGGCCAATTTGCCTGCAGCTCTTGTAACAATGGAGACCTCCATGCTCTTTGCGAAAGAATCTCTAGTCCTGGAACTCTGGGCACGGTTTCTTAACCAAAACAGAATCCCCATCTCCCAGAGTGAGTTCAAAAAGTTATTCCTGTGGGCTAGAAGGAATGGGTTCTTTCCGGAGCATGAGGGGGTGTTCTCCAGGGAGGCGTGGTCTTTAGTTGGAGACCGTCTCATGGAGTCTCTTTGCTGAGTATAGTGTAGATGTAGAGAGGTTGTTGGTACACTGGAAGTCAGTGGACCTGGCTTTGAAAATGTACTCCTGTAGCTCCTCTCTGGTCTCTGTGGTTTCACAGAGTTCCCAGGGAGATCTCTCTATCTCAGATGTGGACAGGGGAGAAGGAGACTTTGACTTTTTGCATGAAGCAGACCCCTTGCCTTCCCCTCCGTGACGTTGCACTGTGGGAGGTTCACGTCTTGGATTGTGGCTCTTGTCCTCCCTGCCAGCGAATGGGTGAAGTCCCACAGTCTTCTGAGGGTCCCGAGGGATCTGCTTGGCCAGCCCAGTCCTTCCCCACATCGTGCAGGGGGGTACCGCCCTCTTCCTGTGCCTTCCCGGTGCTGGGGAACTGCAGGGGGGCCCTGGCTCAGCCTACGGCCCCGATTGGGTCTGAGTCAGTGACCACACTGTGCCCAGACTGTGGTAGTTCCACTACAAATTCCCTGGCCACAGCGGGGAAGGGTCCGGCCCTCTGCCACCAATTTCGCTGCCAGAGCAGGTGGTGGCAGGGGCCTCCGCTTCTGTGCAGCCTGTTGGGCATGTGCAGGCAGCGGGAGCTGCCGGAAGAGGGGCAGTGATCGATTTTTTGTTGAGCCCTGTCAGGATGGGCAGTCAGCCCGCCTGGCTCCGCTCGGGGTGAGTGATGCCTGTGTTCAGGTATCCTGTGAAGGATAGGACCCTTCTGGGGGCGGTCCCTGACGCCCTTTTCCCTGCACCGTCCATGCTGGGCGCGGCAGGTGGTGGCACATGCGCAGCCGAGGCATGGAGCAATGATGTCACTCTGGCAGCAGCGTCTCTTTCTGCATCCCATTCCCCCCCGCGCCCAGGGGAAGTGGACCTGTGACAGCCCCGCTCCACTCCACACCAAGCACAGGCTCTGCTGTGGGACTGCTGTGACCCTCATATGTTCACCTTTGGCACAGATGGGGACGCAGCCGATGGGAGACCGACAGCCCCCTGGGGCCGAGGGTCAGCATTACCAGCATTGTGGACACTTCCCCTGTGTCAGGTGACCGTCCGTCCAAGGGAACACAGACAGTTCTGTCGTGAAGTTAAAATGAAGGCAGAGGAAATGGTCAATAGTGCTTCTGCACATCACCCCCAGGATTGTGGAGATGGCTTCTCTGGCCCTGCTGATATTGCAGGGGGTGCTGCATTGGGCAGTGTCGAGCTGACTCCCAGTCAGGCATCTGTCTCTGTCCCTGTGGGATCCATGAGGCAAGTATTAGTGAGTGCTGCAACCCTACCAGGGCGTTATCAGGCTTTCCCTGTGCTTAGAGGTGTTATGAGTAACACCTATCAGCCTTTACTGTGGACAGCTCTGCTGGAACTCCGTGATAAGGTTGGAAAATATGGTCTGGGGTCTGCTGAAGTCATGCAGCTGCTTTGAGTGTTTGCTGCTTATGTACTGCTACCCCATGACATTCACAGTTTGGCTTGCATTCTTTTCAACCCTGTAGAATATGATCTTTTCGAGTCCAAATGGACTCAATTGGCATCCAGAGCAGTGCAGCGGAATGCTACGCTGGGTCAACAGGATCCCAAGTGTGTGATTGGCACTGATGTGCTGTTGGGTCTAGGCAATTATGCTGCTTCTAACGGGCAGGCTGGTTTTGATCCCCTTGTGCTCAAGCAGTGTAAGGCAACAGGGATAGCAGTGTTGGTTCAAACCATGGAATTGGCTGCTCCAAAGGAAGCATTTGTGACTGTCATCCAGGGAGCTGATGAGTCCTCCCTACTACTTGCAGAGTGATTGACTGCCTCTGTGGAGAGGCAAGTGAGAGATCCAGATGCAAGGACGCTCTTGCTTGGATACCTGATGAGAAGTAATTGCAATGCTGATTGTAGGAGGATCATAGAGGCTCTTCCTGGTGATCCTTCTGTCTCCAACATGCTGGGAGCCTGTGTGAAAATAGGCACCTTTGGCCATATGGTGCCTGCCTTGGCAACTGCTGTGAAACTGGTTTGGAAAGCACCGCAGGGTGGACAGCTATCGCAAGGGAATGCTAGGACCAGTAGGAAACAGAAAAAGAAGGGGCAGAAGGTCACGCCTCCCTTGTGTTACTGTGGTCGGTGTGGAAGGCCAAAGCATACCGCAAATGTCTGTAAGGCAACTGTCCATGTTAACGGCCAGGTGTCGGAGTCTGGAAATACGAGAGATACTGCTTTGCATGTTAAGAGATTTTAGAATCCCTGACAGAGAGTGTTTTTAAACTTTGTTCATGGAAAAAGGGCTTTTACACGCTAGAATGAAGAAGAGTTTTCAAGAGTGTGTATTAGACAGTAGAATAGTTTGTAGTTTTGTCACAGGGTGAGAATTTTAGATATATGGGGTTTTTAGGATGGCAGACAGATGATGGCAAGGTGGAGGAAGCACATGGCTTTTGGGTTTCTTCCTTCTTCTTCATCTGACTCCATCTTCTGCAGTGAGGTGGCACATTAGAGTTGGCTTAGAATAGAGTCTATCTTTCTAATATGGATAATAGTTATTGGAGTTTTTGTTATTGGAGAATTATAAATACTGATTACGTGAATTGTAGTATAAATATCCACGCCACCCCGAGGGTGGGAGCTTTTAGCATTCAGTAGTTGAGCATTAGGCATTTCGTAGTTAGCATTTTAGTATGGAGCATTAAGCATAGGGCCATTTGGTATTCGGGAGTGTGCCTTGAACTGACCTGCAATGAAGAACTCAGCAGGTCAGGAACAGAATGTAATGATAAGAAATAATAAATAATGAAGAGAAAAGAGAAGAAAAGTCTTGCGCCCTTTCTTTCAAGATCTCTGGCTGGGGAAAACAAAACTTTACATTCTCGGGTGACAGAAGAAAAATAGCCAAACGGCAGAGAGAAACAAAAAAATTATTTTTTTATATAATTCCAAGAGCCAGGTTTTGGGTTCGGGAAACAGGAAGCAGAGCACAAGGGGAGTCGCACTCAGACACAAGTTTCTCTCCAGACCCAGAAGCCGATGGAGGTCTGCTTAGCTGGCTTGCAGACAGCACCCGTGGCTCAGCAGGTGTTGGTGTCTGCACGGTGGCAGCAGTTGTCTTAGAGTCTGAAAAAATACACAAGGTCCCCCCAGATGCCGTTGGTCCCTTGGGAGAAGGCATGAGTGCTCTCCTTATGGGGAGATGCAGTGCCACCCATCATTGTGGACATGGGGCTCATTGAAGCAGATTTCACGGGACAGATTCATGCTATGGTACCCAAGCCCACCCCCCCATCACTATCCCAAAAGGAACATGGATTGCTCAACTTGTGCCTTTTAAGTCTTCTGTTCATAGGATGGTTGATCAGGCACGAGGAGAAGGCGGCTTTGGATCCACTGGGCTGCCTCAGATCCACTGGACTGCTGTCCTAAGGACCATCCCGTGAAGTTGTGCACCCTGTCCGTTCCTAGTGTGGTGTCACTGGAGATCAGTCTCCATAGGCTTCTGGACACCGGCGGGGATGTCACAGTTCTCTCCCTTGCTGCCTGGCCTCCAGAGTGGCCTTTGGAGCTGGTACAGATGCCAGTTGCAGGATTGGGAGGACTGACACAGTGCTATGTGAGCCAGCTGCCTGTGCAGATCACAAATCCAGAGGGACTTGGATCCAAGTGGTTTGGCCTCATGTTACTGCACGTCTTGCTAACCTCTGGGAGAGGGATGTTCTAGCTGCATGGGGGGGGGCGTGTTGAGACAGATTTTTGATGGGGGCCATTGTGATGAAGGGCACAGAGTGTCCCACGCCTCCTTTACAGTGACTGGTGGACAAACCCATCTGGGAAAACCAGTGGCCCCTTGCTCATGACAAATTAGTTGCCCTTTGAGACCTGGTGCAGAAGCAGTTGGACCAGGGTCATCTGGAGCCTCCTACCAGTCCCTGGAACACTCCTGTCTTCTGCATCAAGAAGAAATCTGGGAAATGGAGGTTGTTACAAGACCTCCAAAAGGTCAATGCCGTGATAGAAAGCATGGCAACATTGCAGGTGGGCATGCCATCACCTACCATGCTTCCTGCCTGTCTTGGTTTGGAAAGACAGGGGTGTCTGCTAGGGAACTAAAAAAAGGAATGGAAACTTCCCTTGGACTTGTTATAATCCTAAAATTGAAGGGGGGTCTCAGGCAACGATGTGAGGGTAGGAATAAGTTCTTTACTAGTTAGTCTAACAAGGTAAATTAACAATAATAACTATAATATTGACAACAAACAGAACTAGAGAAGAAAAGAAAAACAACAACAACCCAGTTACAGTTTTCCTCTGGCACCCTGCCCCCCTCAGTACCGTTACAAGCTACTAGAGCCAGCAGCAGTCCTGGGAGGATGAGATGTATCCGAGGCTTGGCAGTGTCTGGAGCTGTTGGAATGTCCCGGCTAGGCACGGGCTGCAGAAATACAGCATGGGGAGACCCCGAGCAAAACTGAAGAAGCTGTGGGTGCAGGGCAGGGAGAAGGAGCTCCTAGCAGGGCAGGGAGGGAACAGGTTCCCAAAATCCCGGGGGACACACGAAGAGACAGTGGTCTGACAGAGTTCCAGGTGAAGGATGGTGAGAGCTCTCCTCCGCCGAGATGAGCAGCACTGGCCCTTTTCCCGAGAGCAGAAAACTGCCCAGAGCAAAGTGAAGATGGTGCCTGTCTCTGCCTAGGGTGCTTCCTTTGTTTGTTCTTAAGCACCCATGAGCACCGAAAAGCACCCAGACATCAGCTTCTTAGCAACTCATGGGAAAAAATTCTATAAGGAAGCACCCCAACCCCCAACACTGCCAATCCTCATTGTGGATTTGAAGGATTGTTTTTTCCCAAATCCTTTGCATCCCGATGACAGACCAAAGTTTGCCTTCTCAGTGCCAGCAATTAACAATGCTGAGCCCGCACAGCAATATCAATGGTGAGTTTTGCCCCAGGGCATGCGAAACAGTCCTTGTGACCCACGCCACAGGTATATGTGCCTTGTCTGGAGATCACAAGCAGTTTCCTGATGCCCATCTATACCATTTTACAGATGACATTTTGGTGGCTGTGTCCATCCAGGATGAGCTGCTGAGGATACAGCCTCAACTGCTCAATGTTTTGCATTCTAATGTGTTGGAAAGGAAGAAACAAGAAAGTCCTATAAATCTGACTACTTAGCCAAAGATGCTAAGAATGCAGAAACTAGAAGAGACATTGAAATGAAAGCAGTGTTTGTCTGAATGTTTATAGAACAGCTTTGGCTGACCAAAGGTCTTTCTCCCTTTGTTAGGAATGTCATTTACTAGCACACATATCAAAACAAGAATAGACCCTTCCTCCCTGGCTTGTGGGAAGGCTTCCCTGATAAGATTTAGAGATTAGAAAGCAGTAAAACATGGTAATGCAGCGATTCCTATAGGATGTATGCAAATGTAGAAATTTGTATTTGATACTCGATTGGTTAATGAGAAAGTAGAATATTCAACATAGAAGGAGATATAAGTCATTGTAAAAGGAGAGCTCGCTCTCTTACCCTCTTGCCTTCCCTCTCTTACTCTTTTGCTCTCTTACCTCTCTGGCTCTCTATCTCTCTTCTCTCTCTTGTTCCTTTGTTCTCTAGCCTGCTCTGAGCTAACCATGAGCAGGGCTCTTTCACCCCCACCCTATGTAATAAACTTCAAAACTTAACCATAGAGATCTTGGCTGAGTACTGTCCCAGACCGTTCTGGCACGTAATGACTCCCACACTAATGGGCTGCAGATGGCTTCAGAAAAGGTTCAACAACAACCTCCTTGGAAGTATTTGGGGGTCAGAATTCTGGAACAGACAATCTAACACCAGGAGGTGGAATTTGTGCATTCGATGAAAACACTGAATGATGTCCAGAAATTGGTAGGTGTCATCACTTGGTTACGTCCTTACTTAGGACTGACCAACACACAATTGTCTCCTTTGTTTGATTTATTGAAAGGAGACTCTGATTTAAAGTCACCTTGGAAATTGACCCCTGAGGCATATCAGATGCTGGAGGAAGTTCAGCAAGCTGTTTCTGCTTGCCAGGTTCTCGTATTGATCCTGCCGTTGATATCAATGTGTTCATTACCACTCCAGATTCGCATCCCACAGGCATCATTGGCCAATGGAGTGACAAATGGTCCAATTCCTTGCACATCTTGGAATGGGTCTTCTTGCCCCATCAGCCGCAGAAGACGGCAACCGCAATGTTTGAGCTGATTGCTCGCTTAACAATCAAATACCGGCAACGGTGTTTGAAATTGATGGGTGCAGATCCCGCAAAGATCATACTCCCAGTACAGCAGGAGGATTTTGAATGGAGCTTTGCAAACAGTGTGTCCCTGCAAAGTGCTTTGGAAAACTTTTCAGGGCAGATCACTTATCATCTGCTCAGCCATAAACTACTGCAGGTAGCAAATTTACACAAATCTCTTTGCGGCCCAAAAATAGCCAGGAACCAGTGCAAGGACCCACTGTCTTCACTGACGGTTCTGGGAAAACAGGGAAGGCCATTGTTACCTGGAGGGATGGATCTGAGTGGCAAGTTCTGAAGGTCATGAGGACAGGTCAGCCCAGCTGGTAGAATTGAGGGCTGCAGTCATGGTATTTGGTAAGTTTTCCCAGGAACCTTACAATTTGGTCATGGATTCTGCCTATGTGGCTGACATTGCACAGCGAGCGGGTTATTGAGTTTTGAAGGAGGTCAATAATCTAATCCTGCCTTGTTTCATTTACTGAAGACCTTGTGGTGTGCCATTCAGGACCGGGTTCATCCATACTATGTCCTCCATGTGAGGAGTCACACCGACCTGCCAGGGTTTTTAGCAGACGGTAACGTGAGGGCTGACAAGTTGGCTAACCCAGCGTGGGTGGCACCTCAACCTGACACACTTGCACAGGCCAAGGCATCGCATGGTTTTTTCCATCAGAATGCACATACCTTGCAGAAGCAGTTTCAGCTGACGCCTGCTGAGGCTCGTGACATTGTTGAGTCATGTGATGACTGTCATGCACTGGCTGCGCTTTTACAGGCTGGGATGAAGCTCAAAGGCCTTAGGGCTTGGAGCTTTGGCAGACTGATGTCACTCAGATTGCCAGGTTCAGCCGGCTCAGGTATGTGCATGTCGCGGTGGACGCGTTCTCCTCTGCCACGTGGGTCTCTGCTCACTCTGGAGAAAAGGCCTGCCGTGTCCTTGCCCACTGGAGGCAGGCCTTTGCCGTTCTAGGCAAACCTTCTGCTCTGAAAACCCACAATGGTCCTGCTTACGCATAGCAGCAGATGTGGCAGTTCCTGCAGTCATGGGGTGTGTCACACAAGTTTGGTATCCCTCATACTCCGACTGGCCAAGCTATTGTAGAAAGCGTGGTTTTTCAAAAACAAAAATGGGGAATGCAGGGTGACACCCCACAGAGTCAGTTGGCAAAGGAATTGTACACCATCGATCATCTTACTGTGCCCCAAAACTCGAATAACCCTGTCATTTTGAATCATCATCTCCCATTGCAGGCTTCGGATGAGACACCTCAGCCTTGAGCGAAGGTTCAGGTCACAAAACAGTGCGAAGGTCCCTATGACCTTATTGCTTCCGGGCGAGGGTACCAGTGCGAATCCACTCATACTGGAGTACGCTGGGTACCTTCGAGGTGTGTTCCTCCTGACCTGCGACTGCAGAGACAGAATCCGGCCAACGGGCAGCATGGAAGCCGTGACCAAACTGAAAATCATCAAGTGGATGGATCATCAAGTGATGACTTAGATGCAGACGACGCAAGTGATCACTCTGATGATTCCTCTACAAATGGACATTGAATATTGTACATTTTCTCTTTTAACATTGTTCATATTTCTTTTTTATTTTTCTTTTTTAAACAGAAAAAGGCTGAGATGTCACCCTGGTTTTGCATGATTTTTTTCTTAGCCTTCTGATGTTTGAAATTCTTGTAGCAAAGTTCTCACGCAGCTTCATGTAAACGTTTGTTTTCTCATTCCTCTCGACAGGAAGCGAGACTTGATGCACTTTAGCTTTGACCTATGGATTTGACAGGTGGAAACTTCACCCACCAACCCTATGTCACCTTTGGAATTTTATATATATTGAAGTCACACAATAAACTTCCTTTTCTTCCTCCGTGCTCTGAGAAGAGAGTTGTCGTGAGTGCTTGTGTCTATTCGTGTGCCTATAGCGACAACAGAGCAGGTGTGGCATCTGCCTGGACCGGCAGAGACCAACCCAAGCACCTGCCCCAATATGTGTTTTCCCCCTTTGAACAGAGGTGTGAGCAAGCACATCTGTGTGCAGCTGAGAGCCCCAAAACTGTCTTTGGGAACTGAGAATTCAAAGGCGTGTACATACACCCTGTCAGCTGTGTTTCAACTCTTGCCAATATGCATTTACCTCTTGCTTGGGGGAAGCTGCTGTGGCCCAGAGGACCAGCCCAGAGCTGGGCTCTGAGACCCTGGCAGAGTGGAGCGTCTTGGCTGATCTTGGTGTGTCCCTGGCCTTAGAAAAGGCTTGGAAGGTTTGGCTCCCAAGGCGTCCTGCTCATTGTCTCTTCCTGTGCATCTGGGAGAGAACAAGCTAGGCTTTTCTGGCAGCTGGGCATTAGCAGACCTTCAAATGGGGGCGTGTTGTGGAGCAAGGCCAGCTGAGATGCCTTGAGAGGAACTCAGCTCCTGGCTCCTCTTGGCTGACACCTGAGCTTTTGTCTGCTTTGGGAGTGACCCTGGCTGTGTGAGGGGGTGCCACATGCACACGAGACAGCCGCTCCTGTCCTGCTGGGTGCCAGCAGCAGTGCCTCACAGCAGTCCTGCAGCCACACCAGGATGCTGGCCAAAGGATGTCCTGGAAGCTGAGGCAGCTGATTTGAAGCTTGTGCAGGTACCTAAAGGTCCAAGCCAGCAGTGTTCCCTCAGGATCCAGCAGTCCTGAGGGGTCTCCCCAGAGCTGCCTGAGGCCGCACACTCTTTGTGGGACCAGTTGCTTTCCTGTGAAATGTTCTCCCTGCCCCAAGAGTAAAGAGGGAGCTGGAGAAAGAGCTTGCCAGGCTGCTGTGGATCCTTGCCCAGCAGTGCTGGTTAAGTGGAGAAGTGCGAGCTGAGCGCAAATGTGCCAATGGAACAGGCGTGCACAGGGAGGGGAGCTGGGAAGGATGATCCAGGAACCAGAGGCCTGGCAGCCTGAGCTTGCTACTGGGAAAGGCCTTGGAGCAGATCCTCCTGAGTGTCATCCCACGGCATGCGCAGGGAACCAGGGGGTCTGCTGGAGGCTGGGAAAGCTCTGCAGAGGGATGGGGACAGCCATGGGTTTTAGCAGGGTGTTGAGGGCTTCTGTGCGGGTGTTTGCGGGGCTTGGTGCTGCTGGGCATGTTGGGGAAGGAGTTAACTGGAAGGTGAGAGGTCTGGGCTGGAATTTGAGTCTGCTTGAAGGCAGCATCTGTGGTTTGGCACAGCTTGGGTTATGGAGGGCAGGACTATCTGTGACTTTCCCTCTTAGTGGTCCTGATTCCCCTGTAGGGAAGAAGAGGGGAGAGCTGTACTTTATTAGCCACTTAGACATCTGTACCTGGGGCAGGATTAGCCCTTTGGGCACCTGCTCTTTTGTTTGGGCTACTTTTGTAACTCAGAGTGGACTTTCATTCCTGAGAGCTTCTATTCCTTTTTAGAGTTGAGATATTACCATCCTCCCATCAAAAAACATTTGCAAATGAAAGAATGGTCTTTATTTTACCTCTGTGTAGTGTTATGTTTTGAAAAGTGACTCTCAATGGATGATGTTAAAGCAAATGAATCACTGCTTTGAGATGGAAGCAAACTTCCAAACCTTTCAAATTCTTGGGCCATCCCAATTTATTTGGGAAATTTGCAGTCTTTTGGAACTACTTGAGTTGAGCAAGGGGGAAGTAAAGCTTTCCTGAACTGAGAATTCTTAAATGCCTTCAGCCCACACAGCAGGGCAGCGTTTGCTGACGGTTTGAGCCTTTCCTAAAGATCCTGTTGGGCTGCCTGAGACTCTTGGGGTGACGGATTCCTTCCAGCCTGGGCCACTTTGGCTGGGCGGGGGGGTGGCCTGAGGGCAGGTGGCAGTGTGTGCAAGGGCCCTTTGTGACACAGTGCAGTGTGGTCACCGTGGCATGGAACGGGACAGGATGTCAAAGGAGCCTTTGTGACACGTGGGGACATAGGTGCTGGCAGTGACACGGCCACACCACAGTGCTCAGAGCACACAATAGGACAGGACAGGACAGAGCAGTGCCCTGAGGAGCCACTGCACAGCGCGCTCATCCCTGTCTGACCTAGAGCTTTTCCAAAGTGCTTTTCCTGCAGCTAACCTCGCCACCAGACTGCAGGACTTCTGACTCAGACCTTTCCAAGGCATCACTACTGGAAGTGCTCTTGATTCCATACTGCAACTGGCTAGGCTGTTTCCTCAGCCTGGGGTTCAAAATGCTCTTCCAGGGAGCAAAAAGAAGAACGGCCTGGACCTCTGGCACCCAGCCAACAGCCTGCAGAGCGAGGCAGGTCCAGGAACTTAAGGATGTGGTGTCAGAGTGGGCCATAGGGCGATGGCTGCTGCCAGCTTGGGACCCATCCCATCCATCCCAATCCCATCCCATCCCATCCTCCATCCCATCCCATCCCATCCAGCTCAACCCATCCCATCCCATCCCACCCATCCCATCGCCACCCATCCCATCCCATCCCATCCCATTCCTCCCATCCATCCCATCCATCCCATCCCATCCATCCGCACACCCTCAACCTTTTGTGGACATGCATCCCATCCCATCCCATCCCATCCCATCCCATCCCATCCCATCCCACACCACTCACTGTGGACATGCCCATGGACAGGATGGATGTGGGATGAGGAAGACATGGAGCACACCATCCAATAGTTACCAGCTGCCTGGGGAGAGGGAGGAGGAAGGCAGCACGAAAACGGGGCCAGCCAGGACACTGATGCGTGGTTGCCGTTCAGCCCCAGCAGGAAGGTGTGTGAGTGTGAGAGATGGGCCGTAGCCAGCTGCCCCTCCCATCCATCCCAATCACATCCCATCCCATCCCATCCCATCCCAGCCCATCCCATCCCATACCATCCCATACCATCCAAATCCCCTGGTGACATGCCTATGGAAAGGACGGAAAGAAGGTGCCCTGGCTGACCCAAACAGTGGATGTGCTTCCATTGCCTGGGGCATCCCGGGGCTTGTCCCTGCCTGGGGAGCACAGGCTGGGCTGAGTTCTCCGGCCTCTCCCAAGCCTCTCAGCTCTGGCTTGTGTTTGCTCTTTGACCAGGTAGCCATGAGTGGCAACAAGACGCAACAAAACCCATCCCATGGCCGCTTCCGCACAGAACACTGAAGGTACCTGCAGCATCCCCACATGGGCTGGACCTGCTGTTCCTGCTCAGCCAGCACCACATTGGAGCACCATGGAACCATCCCTCTCTTCCCTGCCCTTTGTTCTCCCCGCAAGATGTTCAGGAAGTTTGTGCCCTGTCAACGCAGAGGGTACAGCACAAAGGCAACTGATGGGCACAGCCAAGGCTGACCTGAGCTGAGCGAGCACCAGGCGAGCCCTGATGTCAAGTACAGACTCGCCTGAGTGTCAGAAGTCACTGTCCCTGCCTGTAATTGAGACAGGGAAAGCTGGCAGGGAAGCACCTGAGGGACAAGGCCATCAGAAAACACTGACACTGCAGAGAAGCGGAGCATCCCAAATGTGACACCACAGCCTATCCACTGACATTGCATACTCCCCAAGATGGATTTTACAAGAGAGTGCTGTTTCTTTTTCAGCAGCAGGGAAACAGCTCTGGACCGGGGATGGAGGTTTTCCAGGGGACTGTGTATGCCTCAAGGCAGGGCCACCGGCCCTCTCAGGCTTTGAGGCCAGAACAGTTGGCAGAAGGGAAGCACTTCTGGGGAGAAGCTGGGGATGTTGCTCCCTTGGCCAGTTTGCTCCAAGTATCCCTATGCCTTCATACCAGGTGCCAGCTATGTGAGGAAAATTCACAGAAAACTCACGCCAATGATCCTGTGGGATGCCAGGCTGGAAATGAAACATTCTGAGGTGGCTAAAGAGCATCTGCTGATGTGGTGCTGTCCCTCACTGCACTGTGCCCGTCCTGTGAACAGGTAAGGGCGACCACCTGCCTCGGAGAGTCGGGGCCCCTCAGCAGCGTTTATGCGGCCATTCCTGCACAGCCAGACAGGAGCTGAACACGGTCTGCTAGTGGTCTCGGACCCTCAGGCCCCTCGTTTCCTGAGCCTGTACCATGCTGCCCCTCAGGGCACCAAGGCCTCGTCACCTGGGCCCCCACAGTTGCACAGTCCATGTTTGGTACTGTGACACGACACCCCTGACACAGAGGTTCCAATACCACAGAGAAGGCTGCAACGATGTGGAGAGCAATAGCCTCCTCGGGTCGCACACGAAGGAGGTTGCTGCAACTTGTCTGTGTGATGAGCAATGGCCACTACAGCACGAGCACCGCTGATGGGGACAACATAGACAGTTTATGCCCTGGCTGTGAGTTTATGCAAATGGTCTCTGCCTCAACCCATGCTCGCCTCTCCAGCAGCTCTCCATCCCTCTGGCCTCAGGCGCTGGGCTCAGGCTCAGGGGGCACCAGGCCTGCTGCTCCCCCTGTGTCTCCCCTTGGGCCCTGCCACATGGACACCTTGGCACTGAGCGCTGTCTCTCACTGCTTCTTTTGCAGGCAACTGTGGTGCTCTGGGTGATCCTCCAGGTGCCTCAGTGCCATGAGGCAATGATCCTTTATTCCTCCCGCCTCTTTGTGGCTCTGCTCTTTCATGTTGTCATGACCACACAGCAGATGCCACCAGAGGAAGTTGATAACTTCTGGAGATCATGCCAGGAGGAACACCACCTTCCCAACAACCCCAACAGGTCCCAGTCCTCCTGTCCTTCCCATACCCTTGTGGCCAGTGCCAGTGCTCCCAGTGTGACTTGGGCTTTGCTCTGCACATAGGTTTGCAGTGCAGGTCATGAAGGAGCTGCTCTGCCAAGTGCAGTGTAAGAAAGAGGTGATGGCCATGGAACACCAGTATGGCTGGGAAATGCTACTGTGTGCTGACACCCAGCACTATGCTGTGGGTGTTCTGGCCAGGTGAGACCCCCTTCTCCCCACTGCCCCTGGCATTTGTGTTCTGTGTAGACAGTTCCCCACACAGTCCCTGTGGTCGTGGGGCAGAGGGCCTCATCACTGAGGGATGGCCAAGGAGACTGGAAAAGACTGGGAGAGAAGGCAGCCCAGAGGAAGCTGTCTCCCAAACCACCCACATCGCATCCAGGGTGCTGGGGAAAGACCAGAACTCAATGAGTCAGTCCTGGGAGAGGTTTGCCCCCCCGCCTCAGGGTCTTGGTGCCTTTTTCCTCCTGTCAGAGAAATGTGCCGTGGTTTGATGCCTTTGTGTTCCCGCATCGCACTCCACCTGCTCCGGCTTCTCAGCCTGGGGGACTCAAGTTGGGATCTGCCCTTCCTGGCATTCCTTGTGGAGGTGAGCCTGATGGGCAGCGCTGCCTGGCCGAGCTGCCTCCCAGCTCTCTGGCCTCTTGTAGCCACAGCTCCTTGGGACAGAGCCCATGCCCTGTGCTGCTGCTGCCTGGGCCCAGCCCTGGGCGGTTCCGGGCTCCTGCCGGCCGGCTCCCCTGTCACTGCCCCGTGCCTTTCAGGTCCTCGAGT
>JAGMWU010000184.1:40414-53635 GCA_018697195.1 Certhia americana | reverse complement strand
CAAACTGTATGACCACAGAGAGTGGAAAGAGCAGCTTCTCTTCCTTATAGAGTGGAATTGCCCCTTCTGTATTTGTGCTGCCAGGCTCCCTCCAAGGGTGGGATCTGCTTAAGCCCAGTCCTGTGGAGTAGGGAAAATGACTGATTCCTGAAAACTCCACTCTCGGTTTGTCTGTTTGATTCTTTTCTTCTAGTAGATAATGAAGTGAAACCATAGCAGAGAGCTTTGATGGAATTGTTTCCTTTATCTGATTTCAGGAACAATGATCTCTGTATTTGCTCAGGTCCTGCTAAACTTCCCTGCTGCGATGAATCTACTGCAGGAATCTTTCAAGCATGGCATGCTGCTTTGGGAGCCTTTGCACCCTGGCAGAACCAGCATACTGATGCTGGCAGCTAGCATTTTATGTATCTTGAGATTGAATCGACAAATACTTTTGTTTTGTTGGTTGGGTTTTTTTTTCTAATTTTATTTTAGTTTTTGCAGCTTTAGAATTTTAGAGAACAATGACATTTAGATTCCTAGATACAAAACCAATTTGTGATAAAGTCACAATGCAACATCTTTTCTCTTGAGAGAGAAACAAAGGTAAAATGTCAAAGTATACTGTTTTAAAAAAGCTTTTCCTCTTCTTCTTCTTCTTGGAAAGCAATGTGACTTCTTTCCACCTCTCATGAATTGCCTGTTCTTCATAAATGACCTCCTAACAGATAATGGTTGTCCTTCTATCCTTTCAAAATCTCTCTCTGTCTAACATGGGCAGGAGGCTGGAATTCTTTTGTATTGACCTAAGACAAAAGTCCAGGGAACATGACAGGGGGAAATAAATATAGCAATTATTAGAGGCTATTTTGGGGTACTGGTATTTTAAGCTTCTGAGTTTTAACAAAGCAAACAACATTCAAGGGAAGAACCCTCAACTGTGGACACAAAACCGTCCAGAGGATGAGTGTCAGGGTGGTTAATGTCTGACTCCTCTGGGCACTTCAGCTGGCCATTGAAATGCACTTTGTGTTTATTCAGTATTGTTGCCATTGGTGCTTTTCTTCCTTTCCTGGAGATTCGGGCATGGGAGTGCCCCTAGAACAAAGCTGTGCCTTCACCTCCAGGCCTGGCAGTGCTGCAGTTGTCCTGGGCTCTGGCTTCTCCTGCTGTAAATAGAGCACATCAACTCTATAGCCTTGGCAGCAGGAGTAGATTTTAAGAATGGAAATAAAACTGAGGTCTCAGTGGACTTTTGTGCTCAGCTGTCCTTCTTGGTTTCTCTTTTTACTTTTTTTTTTTTTTAAATAGCTTCTTCCTAATCTCTAATATTGCTTAATCCTCAAAAATATTTTGTGGGATTATCTGTCCCATCCTCTGCAATCTGAAGTCCCTGATTTCTCTCTTATTCCTCTCTTGTTTTTTTGTTTTTTTTTTTTTTTAATTATTATCAGACCATAAAGTGACCAGAGGAGTCCCACACCTCGGGACTCTGGGCCTGTGCTGCAGGCTCACCTGCCTGTCCCTTTCCAGAATCAGCTGAGGAACAGCCAGAGGATACAGCAGTGTTCCTTGGCACAGGAGAAGGCGGACAGGAGGAGGGTTAACACAGGGCTGACCAGGGAGCAGTGCCCTCGGGGCTCTGGGCCAGTTCTGCAAACTGCCCACACTGTTCTTTCTCCCACAAAGAGAGGAGCAGACCGCAGTGTTCCTGCACAGGTACTCACCGCTGACAGCTGCCATGTCAAACAGGAAGCAGGAGGGCCCTGATGCCAGGGAACAAGATGAGGGCAAAGCTGCTTTCTCACAGCGTGGCCCAGGGGCTGTCAGGGTGGCCAGCGTGGGGCCCAGAGCAGAGGCAGGGGGAGGCAGGAGCTGCTCAGCCACGCCAGGGCTGGGAGTCTCCTTCCTGCCCAAGTGGAGCCCAGCTGGAGCAGGGGCAGCTGTTGGGACACCCGTGCCCACAGTGGCCCCTGCTCTCCAAGGCCTCCAGCCCTGCCCATCAGGCAGGCAGGCAGGCAGAGCTCAGCCCTTGGGGCAGATGCTGCAGGCTGAGAGCCCCACAGAGGCGCTCATGCCCAGTGCCATTGGCTCTGTCCCCTGCAGCATGCATGCTGTGTCACCGTGTAGAGGCTGGCTTGGACATCTGCGGTGACAAATTGGAGAAGTACGGGGTCTGTGCCCACGTGTTCTGCCTGGTGAGTGGCTCCGGGCACTCCCTCCATCATTGCAATGGGCAGTGCCTGCCACTCTCTCCTCACCATATCCTCCCCTATTCTGCAGTATTTTGCCACTCTGCTTTTTTTGCCAAGACAATAAACATGTTGGAATCAGGGGCTTTCTCCGGCAAGATATCCACCTTGCCGTCAGGTGGGCGGCACAGAAGGTGAGAGCCTGTCAAAAGCAGGAAGATTTGTGCCAGGCAAGATTTGAAAGAGCTTAGTCCAGACCCCAGAAAAGAAAGGCTGCCGTTTGCAGATGGCTGTGGGACAAAGTTTGGTTCCCAGCAGCTCCACAGAGACTCTGGCACAGGAGCCTCCTCCACCAGGCAGCTCTGTGGGCTGAGACCCAGCAGTGGCCACATCCTGCACCCTGCCCAGAGCCTGGGGCTGCCTGGGGAGGCCTGGAGGCTGCTGCTGATGGGGCTGCTCGGCTCTTCCCAGCTCTGCTATGTCTGCGGCCAGAGCAGGGTCATTCGTACAAGCAGGGGCCGTCATGGTTCATTTTCCCGATCTCAGAGTGCAAAAGACACACAGCAAAGGTGACTTTCAGTTTAACAACAGCAATGTACTTTTACTGAGTGCCAGCAACAATTATGTGAGAGAGAGAGAGAGAGAGAGAGAGAGAGAGAGAGAGAGAGAGAGAGTTAAGAAAAATAACGTAAAGAGAGAGAGAAAGAGAAGTACAGCTACCAATAGAGAGATGATGTCCTCGAGGCCTTCTGCCCACAGACGTGACTTCCTAGTGTGGGGAGATCTCTCAAGTCCTTGGCAGAAATGTCACATTTTATAGTCTTTTGCCAAAGCGAGTGATATGTGGCCAAACTGATAATGAGACACTAATTTTGAAGATATTGCTGACTTAGCTGGGAAAAATAAGCTTTGCTGAAATCAGTTAAAATTCAGAGGATGGTTAAGAGAGAGACCGGATTTTAGATAAGCTATCCCAGATCTAATAACTCATTGCCTGTCAAGTTTATGTTTGTGCAAGCTGGGCTTGTAATGAAAAACAAGGGAATTGATCAACAGACCTCAAAAACACTAGATGATTGCAGATCCTCTATCTCTAGAAACAGTCTTGGGAACAGGAAACTTCAAGGAGTCATTTATCACGTATCCATCAAAGGTTGAAAGTTTAGAACGAGGAAGACTAGTTTTACTTCCTCCTTTTGGTGACCACTCCCCACATAAGACCTCCGACTCATTTCAGAGAACAAACTACGCATGCTTAATAGCCTTTTTGTCAATTAGCATACGAAGCGGAGAAGAGGAGATGACAGGAGTATGAATATGCATTTATAATTTGTGTATTCAACATTTTTGTGGATAAAAGGCTTTGTAATTACCTGTGATCTCTGCAGTGCGTATTGGAGAGCTATCCCACGCAGCTGCCCGGCCGTCAATAAACATACACTTTCTAACTGAACTGCTAGAGAGTCTTTTGTCTGTCACAGTTGGGTATCGATATTAGATCAATATTCATATTTTAATAAATCAATAAGCTGAGCAGTGCTGTTGTGTGGAGGAGAACCACTGTCCCTTGAAGCAGGTGTACACATGCAGAACATGGCACTGCTGGACAGCACCTGCCTGGAGCAGTGTACTGTGGGTACAACAAGCACACCTGTACCTTCCTGGAGCAGTGTACTGTGGGATACAACAAGCACACCTGCAAAGAATCCCTTGGCAAGCATCCACCCCGACCAGGCCAGAGCCCCTGTCCAAAGCCAATGGAGTCCTCGGGGTCTGAGTCTGTGTCCTGGAGACAGTCGTGAAACAAAGGAGGGAAACTGGGGTCTGTCTGTTACACCTTCATGCCTTTCAGCACTTTGAACCAGCCAAGAGTTTTCTCCAAGAGTGCAATGAAGCAGCTGTTCCTGCTCCCAGCTCTGGCTCTCTCCAGGCTCTGACCTGCACTGGTTGTGTCCCCCTTGCTGTGCCCTCTGTTCCCCTGTGCTCGGTGGCTGCTGCCCAGAACTGTGGAGCTGGCACAGACCAAGGGCTCAAGCCCCTCCTGGCTCTGCCCTTGCAGCTGCCTGCTCACAGCAGCCTTTTCCAGCTGGAAGCTCCACATGGAGAGGCAGTGCCCACCTCTGCTCCTTGCACAACCTGCAGGAGCCCAGGGCTGCCATCTCAAGTCCCTGCTGGCACTGGGGGCTTCCAGGTGCCTCAGGCTGCTGTGACACCGCTGCTGCCGGGAGGGAACAGTGGCAGGGGCTGTGCTGAAAGGCAGCTCCATGTGCTGCTGCTGCTGTGGGGTCATTTATCCAGGCCTGCCCCAGAGTCAGGGATCAGACTCAGGCCCTGCTGCTGCTCCCTCGGGATCAGCCCCAATTTGGGTGTTGCTGGCAGTGCCAGCAGAAGCAGTGGCTGGAGCAGAGGGTGCTGACAGTGCCCCAAGCCTCAGGGACAGAGGGGTTCCAGGGATGGGGGCTGTCAGGGAGCTGCCCCTGGTTCTCCCTCTGCCCCACGCACAGCTGGGCCAGGCACAAGTGGGGCAGCAGAGCCAACAGGGAGCCTGCCAGTCTCTGCAAGCCCTGTCTGCTCAGAGTTTGGGCCTCGCAGCTTCAGGGGCACAAAGGCAGCTGCTGCTGCTCCCTGTGTGTGTCCCCGTGTTCAGCAGTGCTGCTCCATCAATCTGTGCCCAGCCGCAGGGAAAGCCTCAGCCCTGCAGGGCCAGGAGCTGCTGGGCTCTGCCTGAGCAGCTCAGCCAGTGGGAAGGGAGCTGCTCCACATGGGAACCAGCAGCACAGCACATTGCTTTTGTAGGACATGTTGTCTGTTTTAAAAGAAAATAAATGGAAAAACCTCTATAAAATGAGAAAGATAAAGACAAAATCCAAGTGGTCAGTGACAAATCTGTAACTTTGAATTAAGAGGAAACCGATATTATGAAACAGAGAACTCAGTTCTTACTTTGTGAATGTGCTGATGGCATTGATCCATCTTACTGGTCTCAGTAACCTTTTTAAAGAAGATTTGGGGATTTCTTTCCAATAATGTTACTTCAAATGGTGGTGAAAATAGTGTGAAGCAAGAGGAAATTGCTTTGTGCCCTGCCAGCTCCAGGCAGGACTGGGAGTCTAATGTCTGTGAAACCTCAAATCCTTTAGAAGATGCCTTTCCATCTCATCCTGGGAATGAGCTGCACATTCCCTTTGAAACTGTCAGGGGCTCTAAGAAATGCCCAAAGCCTTGAGCTCTCTGCATCTGGCCAAGGACAGCAGCAGGGCTGAACGGGGCGGGTGGCACAGCCAGCACCACCTGTGGAGCCCTCAGGGCCCCATGGGAGAGGCAACCCTTGGGAATGGGACTGGGAATGGGCACAGGAATGGGGACAGGGACCGGGAACAGGGAAGGGGGATAGGGACCAGGAGTGGGGACAGGGACCGGGAATAGGGAAGTGGGACAGGGACCAGGAATACGGGACAGGGATTGGAAAAGGGAATAGGGACTGGGAATACAGGACAGGGATCAGGAATTAGGATAGACACAACTACCAAAATACAGGTGCCAGCATCAGCATCCCAGATTAATCCAGCACTGCTTTGATGGTGCAAAGGAGCAATGGCTTGGGTTGGAAGGGACATTTAAAGGCCATCTAGTCCAGTGCTCTGCAGTGAGCAGGGACACCTCTAACTACATCAGGTTGCTCAGAGCAAGAGCTTAAATGTCTGCAGGGATGGATGCCCACCTCTCTGGGCAACCTGTGCCAGGCTTTCAAAATCCACAGTTTAAAAGATATCTTTCTTATGTCTAGTCTGAATCTAGAATCATATCTTAGATTAAAACCATTCCCCCTTAGATTTGTCACAACAGGCCCTACTAACGATTCCGTCCAATCTTTTTTTTCAAGCTCTCTTAAGGTACCGAAAGGCAGCAATAAGGTCTCCCTGGAGCCTTCTCTCTTCCAGGCTGAACACCCCCAGCTGTCCCAGTCTGTCTCCAAAGCAGAGGGGCTCCAGGCCTCAGAGCATTTCATCCCTCTTCTGTACTGGCTCCAACAGGACCATGTTGGGGACCCAGATCTGGAGGCAGGACTGCAGGTGGGGCTACACCAGAGCAGAGAGGTGGAATCACCTCCTTCAACCTGCTGGGCACACTCCTCTGGATGCACATGACTCACTCATGTCTAGCACCTAATCTTCAGTACCTTCTACACTCCTTCTTGGTAGGGCTGCTCTCCATCCCTTCATTCCCCAGCCTGAGAGCTCAGCCAGGCAGGAAGAGCTCCCACTTGAAGAAGGCCGATCCCACCACCCAAACAACTGCACCCTGGCCCTGAGGTCACAGCAGGCTCTGAGTTCACAGCAGACTGAGGTCACAGCAGGTTCTGAGGTCACAGAGGTCCCAGAGCCCCGTGCTTGCACAGCAACACAACCACTGACCACTCAGTCCCTGACCACAACTGCTGTGGCAGTGGTGGCGGTGGTGGCAGCAGTGGTGCTGACATTGGCACAGCAGTGACAGTGGTGGCAGCAAGAGCTGCGAGAGTGGCAGAGGGCAAGGCACCATGGCCCTTGCTCTGCGCCTCTTCCTCCTGCTCCTCCTGGCAGTGGCCCTGCCTGCCAGGGCTGTCCAGGCTGCTCCATGGCGAATGCAGGGAGCAGGTGAGTTCACGGCCTGGCTCCCCTTTCCTGGGACAGTTCTCCATTCTCCCTGGGAACTCTTGGGAATGGTTTTCCATAGGGCTTTAGGGAGGCTTTCCTCTCTCAGAGGAACACAACCCCAATGGGCCCTGGCTTGCTCCAGACGCCTGACCAGGGACGTTGCACAGGGCCTGCAAAGAGGGACAGAGATCAGGAGCCAGCCCAGAGCTCCACAGGCTATTCTGTAGTTTTGGTCATGTCTACTGATATCTGAATCCCAAGGCCCTACCTGATCCCCGTGCAGTGCCCAGTTCCCTAAGGCAGAAGTGGATCCCAGAACACCATGGAAATGGTTCTGATCTATGCTTCCTTCTAGATGAGCCTGCTGGGAATGTTATTCCTGGAACTTGGATGGATGAGAGTTTCAATAGCTTGGGACATACTGGAGGCAAGTTCTCAGAATCCTTTTACTGACTGAAAAGTCGTTGTTAGCGTGGCAAGAGCTCATTCAGGAACTTAAGATCATCTCAGGTTTGAGAGATTCTGGAAATCTTACCCTGCTCACTTCTGGAGTTCTGATGATCCCACAGGATTGAGTCAGTGGGAGGAAGGAACATTTAGCTGTCAATCCTCTTCCCATGTGCAATGCCAGTGTCTCCCTCTGTGTGCTCTGTGCAGCCACAGAGAAGAGCAGAGAGGGAAGGGGCCGGGCCCAGGGCTGTGCCCCGGGGCTGTGCCTTGTGCAGCTCCTTTGCCAGCCCCAGGTAGCCTGAGCTGCTCCCGCTGCCACTGCCAAGGCCCGGCCCTGGCTGTGGCTCAGTTCAGAGCTGCTGGCAGCTCCTGGGAGTCCCTTCTCCCCTGACTGCCCTTCAAGGGGCTCCTTCCATCCCAGTGTGGGGCCACTGCAGACACGTGGGGCCTTGGCCTCTGCTCCTGAGTGGATGGCAGAGATGCTTTCCCAGCCTGCAGGGCTGTTTGCCAGCCTGGCCTGGCTGCAGCTTCTGCCCAGCCTGTGCAGGAAGGCATTTGGCATCAGCTGACAGGGAGCACAAACTGTACCATGGGCCTTGCACACCCAGTGATCCCTAAAATTCCCTTTGTGCCAGCACATCCTGAGGGGTGGCTGTTTAGATGAGGGAGGGCTATAGCCAGCCCCAAGAGCCTTGGCATTTGCCTGATCCTTATCCATGACTTTGACCAGTATTGTCTCATGAAGATGCCTCCCCCTCAATGGGGAACAATTCCACAATTCCATCTGATCCAGCTGTGGCTCTTCCTTTCTCCAGTGATGAACCGAAAGGCTGTGCTAAAGGCAGCACTTCTTGGAGGAAGCAGAGGCTCCATGCCAGCCCCTGCTGCAGGAAGAGAGGTGATGCCAGGCACAGTCCCAGGAGGTAATTGCTGTGCCTCTGGGCCTGGGCCCTGCTGAGGCTTCAGCTGCCATCTCTGCTGCTTGGTAGTGCCTCCTCTTTAGGGATGTTGCTCAGGGCCTGCAAAGAGTGTGGAGAGGGACCAGGAGCCATCCCAGAGCTCCACAGGATCCTCTTCAGCTTTGGCCATATCCATGGACATCTGGCTCCCATGGCCTTACCTGACCTCCTTGCAGTGCCCAGTTTCCTGAGGCAGAATGGGATCCCAGCACAACATGGAAATGGTTCTGATCTCTGCTCCCTTCTAGATGAGCGTGCTGGGAAGGCTTCTCCAGCAGCTGGAATGGAAGATGGGTTAGAACCATTGGGAGTTTTTGCAGGTAGGGTCTCAACTTTCCCTCAGAGAATGATCATTGAAAACCTGGCAACAATCAGGTGACAGAAGGTTCTGTGACTGTGGAGTTACAGGTGTGTCTGCAGGGAAGATGATTCCAGCTCCAGGGCTGGATGTTGCACGCCAACCTGTCTCCAATCACAGGGGTGAGTAGTGTGTCCCTGCTGACCACACAGGTTGAGCACTGGTTTTTTGGGATCCATCCATATCAAGTGGAATTTTAAGTTCCTCCAACAGGGCAGAATCAAGACATAGGAGACAAGAAATCCCTGGAGGCAGTCAAACATCTGGACCAGATGCTGAGTGATCTGGAGAGACGTCGTGGTGGGTGCATTTCCCTCAGCCTTTCCCTGAGTCTCAGCAGCCGCGGGCTTTCTCTGCACATCCGCACACGCCGTGCCCGGCACAGCGGGAAGGGATACATGACAACCTGGCTGTCCCACTGCTGCTGCTGCTTTCACAGCCTGCAGGGCTGTTTGCCAGCCTGGCCTGGCTGCAGCTTCTGCCCAGCCTGTGCAGGAAGGCATTTGGCATCAGCTGACAGGGAGCCCACACTGTATCATGGGCCTTGCACACCCAGAGTTCCCTGAAATTTCCCTTTGTGCCAGCACATCCTGAAAGCTGGCTGTTTAGAGGAGGGACAGTTATAGCCAGCCCCAAGAGCCTGGCATTTGCCTGATCCTTATCCATGACTTTGACCAGTATTGTCTCATGAAGATGCCTCCCCCTCAATGGGGAACAATTCCACAATTCCATCTGATCCAGCTGTGGCTCTTCCTTTCTCCAGCGATGAACCGAAAGGCTGTGCTGAAGGCAGCACTTCTTGGAGGAAGCAGAGGCTCCAAGCCAGCCCCTGCTGCAGGAAGAGAGGTGATGCCAGGCACAGTCCCAGAAGGTAATTGCTGTGCCTCTGGGCATGAGCCCTGCTGAGGCTTCAGCTGCCATCTCTGCTGCTTGGTAGTGCCTCCTCTTTAGGGATGTTGCTCAGGGCCTGCAAAGAGTGTGGAGAGAGACCAGGAACCATCCCAGAGCTCCACAGGCTTCTCTGCAGCTTTGGCCATGTCCATGGACATCTGGCTCCCATGGACTTACTCGACCTTATTGCAGTGCCCAGTTTCCTAAGGCAGAAGGAGATCCCAGTACAAAATGGAAATGGTTCTGATCTGTGCTCCCTTCTAGATGAGCGTGCTAGGATGTTTTCTCCAGCAGCTGGAATGGAAGATGGGTTAGAACCATTGGGAGATTCTGCAGGTAGAGTCTCAACTATTCCTCAGAGAATAATCATTGAAAACCTGGCAACAATCAGGTGACAGAAGGTTCTGTGACTGTGGAGTTACAGGTGTGTCTGCAGGAAAGATGTTTCCAGCTCCAGGGCTGGATGTTGCACGCCAACCTGACTCCAATCAGAGGGGTGAGTAGTGTGTCCCTGCTGACCACACAGGCTGAGCACTGGTTTTGTGGGATCCATCCACATCAAGTGGAACTACTTTGCTTTAAGTTCCTCTAAAAGGGAAGAACCAAGACATAGGAGACAAGAAATCCCTAGAGGTAGCCAAATACCTGGACCAGATGAGTGATCTGGAGAGATGTTGTGTGTCCTGCCAGGGCCTGGCTCTGTCCCCTTGGGCTGTGGCAGCTGTCACAGGGCAGGGAGGGTCAGGGGTGGCAGTGGCTGCTCAGGGATGGGTTTGGCCTGTGTCCCTCAAAGGAGCGACTGCCCAAGCAGCTGCTCTGCCCCTGGGCTCTCCTCCTGCCTTCTGGGCTTTGTTGGCTGGCACAGCCTGTGCCAAGGGGCAGCAAGGTGTCTGCAGGCCCCAGCTCTGGGGCAAACAGAGAATGTCCTGGCCGTATGCACTGTGCTGCCAGCTCAGCAGTGGAGCACAGCATGGGCTCACACTCTCCATTGCTCCCACAGACATTCTTACTGAAACAGGAATATATGCCCCGGATGCACCACGCCCCTCAAGAATTGTCTGCCCCCAGGATGTGCACAGGGCCTGCGTGACAGGCACAGCAGTGACACTGTTCACTGCCCCACTTGTCCTCATAGTCTGCTATTTTGGGCTGCAGAAGCTGTATGAGATGAGACAGTAAGTTGATGATTTTTCTCCACAATTTTCTACAAACTCTGCTTGTAGCATGGACAGCCTGACTCGTAGTCTTGCTGCTGTGGAGTTGTGGCTAAGCCATGGTTGTCCAAAGAACTGTGCTGAGGGTTCTGTTGCTGCCCAGTGCTTTAACTGGCCTTGCTGTGCCCTGTCCTGTGGAGCCTGCTGGGGCTGCAGCCAGTGCTGGCTCCCTCTGAGGCTGCCTGGCCAAGAGCAGCCCCAGGAGCAGTGAGCAGAGGCAAAGCAACTTCACAGTAATATTTGGCAATACAGTTTAGGATAGTTATTTCGTAGCTCATGTAAATGTTCCATGGTAGCAGTTGTGCTACAGGAGGAGCAAATTTCCTACAATTCAGTGTTAAAACAAATCCAACCTGATAAAGGATTGGCTTTGGCCTTGTGACTTTGTGTGTCAGCCGTGTTCTGGATTGATTCCCAATCAGTCCTGGAGCCAGTTTTGGGTGAATGTTCATCCCAGCCCTGACACTTGGCAGCTCTGGGCTCAAAGGGGCAGCTGAGGTTGCACTGCACGTGACTGGGGTGCAGGGCTGCATGATCAAAGGGCTTTGAGAAGTTGAAATTACTCTATTTTGATTACATGGTTTTGTTCATGAGATTCATTCACATTTTTTAAACTTAGTTTCAAAAAACCTTTGTTTCCAGGTTTCTTTCCAGTTATTTGATCTAGTGAATTATGGCATAATTATCGCATGGCTGAATTAGAAGACTGTAAGTACTATAAAATGAAATAATCTTTACACTCTTCTGTCTTTCACAGATTGAGGAAGCCTGTGCTGGTTTGATGTGGCCAACAGAAGAGTTTTGCTCAGCTTTTAATTCAGAGAAGGAGCAGTGCTGGAACCTGTTGAGAAGTGTCTCTTCAGTTCAAAACCAAAGCAAACTGCCAGGGTTCTTTTTTTCCACGTCTAGAATATAAAAATCTATTATCAGCAAATGCTTCTGTAAAGTTACTGATATAAATGAAGGATTTGTTCTGTTTCTGAGTACCTCAGAGCTGCAGCTCCCTGTTCTCTTTGCAGACAGAGGCTGGCTATGGGTGACAATCCAGGTGACAGCCTGGTACACACCAGGTCCACACACGAGGTAAGGGATCATTCTTGCACACCCCATCCTGGAAGGACCAGGTTTAATGAATCTGACACAATTTTATGGCATGGCAGCAAAATAAGGCAAAAGAAAGGCTAGAATTGGTACCATCCCAACCACTTTACATTTTGCTGTGTCTAATGGAGTTAGGAACTACAAGTTTCCTATCCATGCACAATTTGCTGCTGTCTGAGCACACAGTCCTCAGAGTCAAAGGGCTGTGTCTGAGATGACTTCAAAAACAAAAACAACCTTTATGTGCAACACCTGTGCTTCAAACCTTTACAGTACAAATAAATACAATACAAGCGGATTCCTAACGTTAACTGGGGAAAAAAAACCCAAACCAAATAACTAAACCAAAACTGCTACACAACAAAAAAACAGGCAAACAAAACAACCACCAAGAAAAAAAACCAAAACCGAAAAAAACCCCCTCACAAAACCAGAAAAAATAAAAATCAGGTGAAGGAGGCAGATCCAAGAGCAACAACTCTGCAGAGGAGCTACAGAAAGGACAGATAATTAGAAAGGAAAGATAATAAATGGCTATGACACCAAACTAGCCAGGAGATCTGAGATAATGTTCTCACCCTTCTGAAAACAATCTGACGTAAAAATAAACAGAAAATAAATGGTGATGATTGTGATAATGGGGCTTGGTATGTTTAGCTTTTGTATCTCCATTGTGTGTAAGTTGTGTTTTCCTTGTCAAGTCACATCATCTGGCAAGGGATTTTTTCTGTCCAAAGAAAACACTACAGTGGAAAAGGAGGACAGCTTGGAAAATATTAAAAGCAAGAGATAAAAATGAAGTACTTTTTCTTAATATGTTATGTGGTTGGTTTGCTGTTTGTTTGTGGGGTTTATGTCTGTCTTTGAAAGCAGCCCCTTGGATGTTACTGCACGCCACAAGTCCTTTGTAAAGGGCTGACTTTGCAAAAAACGTGCCAATTCTGTGATGCAAGGCAGAAACAGCTTCCCTTGGGCTACAGCTGGAAGGCTTGAAAATGTGTTCCAGAAACTCATGATATGACAGACTCGGATTAACACAATTTAATGTCATGAAGTACAAGATATACATTATCCAATAAAAGAATCAAGAGTATTTATATGCCAGGCAGCAGGAAAGGACTGTGCATTGTGTGGGAGTTTTCCCACTCCCACATGTCTCTCCCCTGACAGGGGAGAAAGGCCTTTTAGAAAGTCCTTGTTAAGAAGAAAGCAAACTGGACTCTTGGCTTTTCTCTCTCTTCAGGTAGTTTATTATTTTCTTATCAGCAGTTTCAGCACACCAGGCTTACACCAGCCTGACACTCAGGAGAAAAGACATCAAAATGACCCCAAACACACAGGTTCAAGGCTCTCTTAAAGATAATTCACCCAATTATCACCAAGAATGGACATTATTTCTCTTTGTCTTCCAATAACTAATTCCCTATTCACATGATA
>JAGMWU010000184.1:0-40348 GCA_018697195.1 Certhia americana | reverse complement strand
AAGATAATTTCACAAATATATCACCAACATGGACATTATTTCTCTTTGTCTTCCAATAACTAATTCCCTATTCACATGATAATACACTGCAGCAAATTCTAACCAATTGTTCTGTGTTCCCAACACTGCACAATATGGGGTAGATGAAGAAGGAGAAAGAAGCCTAAAACCCACAGGGATCATCCATCTTGTCTTCATCTACTTCCCATGATCACAAACCCAGAAATCTAAAATTCTCACCCTGTGATAAGTTACACATTATGCTACTATCTAATTTATGTTCTTGAAAGTTCTGCCGCATCTCAGAGCCTAGGAAGCCCTTTTCATGGACAAAGGTTAATAATAGTGTTTGTCAGAGGGTTTGGATCCCTTAAAACATGCAGAGAAATACTTCTCAGCATTCTGGATTCCAACAGATTGGAATGACAGGAAACAGACACAGAGTGCAGGATGGACAAGTTTGCCAGCCAAACCAGACCAGAAGCACTGGGAGCACAAAGGGGATGACCAAGGAGCAGCTCATTGCTGAGGGGCCATTTCATGTGAGGACTGGCACTTGGAATATGAAATAAATGAAACCTAAAAGGGTGGGGGAAGGTGGCAGTGAGGTGGCCTCAAAGCTTCAACTCTGCACTCTGCTCTTGTCACCAACATTCTCATAGTTCCTGTGTTTGTTCTCCTAGAGAAGTTGTAGTCAACAGAGCTTCAGTCCCTTTGATCAAATCAGTCTCAAGAGCAGCTGGGGGCTGTGTCAGCCATGTAGATGTGAGCACTGACTGGGGTCCAGCCAACAAAAGAACATTAGCTGCAGGCCACCCATACAGCTTTTCATATTAATGAGCACAAAGCCGTTAGTTTTGTAAACTGAGGGATCTTGAGGGGAGTCTTTGCAGCATCAGGCCCAGGAACAAGGCTCTGGATCTACACAGTACTGTGTTGAAAGAGGGAAACACAGGTGGGGACAATCCAGGCTGTTAGCTGTGCCCCCACTCCCTCATTAGGGACATTCTTATTGTTTTTAGAGCTCCTCAACCAGCTAGTGAAAAACTGTTCTTCTTTTCTTGCTCCCTGCACACTGACAGACAAGTTGAACAGAAAATCTGCCCCTTCCTCCATTATCTCTGTGCATCAAAGTGAAGAACTAAACCCCTCCATAAAAAAACCCAAAACACCCAAAAAACAAATAAATAAACAAACAAAAAATCATTTTGTTACCAGGCTGATTTCTTAGGAGCTTTATTAGATTGATTAAGCTCGTGATAACAACACTAAATTTTCACAAATATTTTTACTTCCAAAAGTATTGTGCTGAATGAAGAGTGCCACACATTATGTGCCTTCCACAAAGCAGGGGATTGCTGCTGCCATGCAAAGGTGAGTGCAAGGTCAGACCTTTTACCTTCAGAAACAGCCCTGCCTTCCTGAAGGACAGAAATTCATCTATCAGAATCCCTTGGAGCTGCTGATGCTGCTCTTGGCCCACCTGTGCATAATTGGGCTGCTTTGGAGCATCAGGGAACTTTCAGCTGGGTACCAACGCAGGGGATCTCCAGAATCTAATCAGCATCTTTGTGGGGCCAACAACAGGCTGGAAAGGAAAAACCAGCATCAGAAACCTGTGAGATGGAAAACTTCTGGCTGTTTGAGATTAAAAAATGTCAACTAAAAATCTCTATGCCAAAGAACAACCTTTCTCACAAGGAGTCCAGTAGAAAAAGTGACACAGGTGTTGGAGTAGCTGGAGCCAGTGCCCACAGCAATGACAATTCTCTGGAATAACAGCCAGTGCTCACTGCAAAGACACTTCCCTGTCCTATGGCTCCATAAACCACAGTGCATGTGGCACTCATCCTGACTATTCCCAAAGCACTTCTCTGCAGCAAGTACTGCAGGAAGTGCATGGGGCAAGAGTTCTGCAAGTGGCAGGTTCTTGTGCAGCAGAAAAGTTGTTAAATATGAAAGATTCTAGCAACCACAATAAAGCCATTATTTATGTCTTTTAAATTTTCCAGTGAATCTCAGATATTTCTGGGAAAAAATAAACACAGCAAACTTTCCAAAGTATGGTTGCAGAACAAAATTCCAGGTTGTCTCTTCCTGTTTGTGGCAGAAAATTAAGTTACACGCTGCCCAGCTCAAGAAGAAAAGGAGGATCTACACTTCCCTGTGTAATATTTTCCCAATGACACAGGAATTAAGACCAAGAATTTGGGTAAATGGAGGGGTAAGACTGGAGTATGGAGGAGGTTTTACATCCTAAGAGACTTTATTTGCTAGAGTACAAACAGTTTGGCTGTGCATGGATCTCCTTGCTAAACCTCTTTGTCTTCCAAGGCCCTTCCTCCATGGCAGAACTGAACAAGCTCCATACGTCAGGGCTTCAGGTTTAAAGCTCTGTGATGAGTTAATTTTAATGGATCCATTACCAGTCTTTGGGCTTGCTGTCAAGAGGAGCTCAGGTGGCTTCTTGTTGAGATCCAAATTCATGTGCCATTTGTCCCATCTCCATCTGTCCTGGGACAGCACTGGCTCCACAGGAGCACACTGAGTGTTCTCGTGCCATTTCAAAATGAAAATTGAATCTCCTAAAGAAGCCAGGCTAAAATCACCAGAGAGCAGTCCCAGAAAATAATTTAGGCTCTTTGCTGGGTATGGATCTAACAGCTACCACCTTCCCAAAGTCTAGGCTACACTAAACAAGGCTCTTTCCTCTGTAAGCAGCCTTTCAATTTGTCATGTTTGATACAAATGAAGAAGAACAAAAAGCCACTTCCACTGTAGAAACATGAGCTGCAGCTATGATGTTAGTTGTGCTCAATAGCTGACCTTCTGCTTTACTTTTGAGGGGGGTTTAGACAGGAGAGAGTGAAATCAAATTTCACAACAAAACTATCAAGTGTCGAAAGCATGCAGTAGCATGTTATTTCTTCCCTCCAATATTGCCAGCACATAGCTTAAGGAAGAAAGGTATTTACCAACCATCATAGAAATAAAAAATAAAATGGAAAAAGGACTGTTGAGGATATCACAGTGATGGCCACCAGTCATTTTCCAGCTTGGCAGAATTTCAGTTCAAAATCAGTCTAAAGAAGCCAGCATATGTCTGGCAAGAAAGAAATGACAGTTCATGTCTGCTCCTTAACCCAAGCTTTGCTATGTCAAAAATGGATGGTATTATTTTCCTGCTGTCAATAGATGTGTCATCATTTGCAAATAAACAAAATGTCAAGCACAGAAATATTTCATAGATTAATAAGATCAATAGATGGATAGAAGGATAGATCAATAGATAGATAGATAGATAGATAGATAGATAGATAGATAGATAGATAGATAGATAGATAGATAGATAGATAAGGCAGATAGAGACATATGAATGCACTTGCCCATATAACTTTGTATAGAAAGGGATGGGGAAGTGAGAGGTTGTTCTTTTCCACATGTGGAAAACAATCTCTTTTCCAGAAGAATCAGCTTCCTTCTTCAATGATCACCAGGGTACCTGAAGACCCCACCAAGAAAGACCTGTGATCCCAATGACTCTGCACCCAGATCTTCAAGAAAGTAAAGCCGGCCTCTTAATACTACAGTGGTGTTGAAGAGGTTTATTCCCAATTTTTGGTGGCAAGAAGAACGAACCGAAGCCAGTTACTGTAGAATGGCTGAACAAGCAACACTGCAAATCACAGCCAAAAAAAGGATGAAGTCAAGGTGTCCCAGAGCCATGGGCCAAGCAGCCGGAGATCCTCCTTCAACCCTGGCTGCATTGCACCACTGAGCACAAAGAAGAAAAAGGGGCCTACTGAGAGCAACGAAACTTAACCCTCTGCCAGGACACAAATGTAGAGGGCAAAATATTTAAAAACTCCACACCATCAGCCATGGTTTCCAGGGAGAAGGGGTGGAACTCTCTACGCCTCAACACTTCCCCAGGAGGTTCACCAAGATACCTGGGATCTAAGCAGTGCCCACCAAAAAAACAGAGCCAGCCTCCCTCCAGTGTGAGAAGCCACAGCCTCAGTTGTAACTGTGCATGCCTCCTGTACCCCAGGAATGGCCGCAGCTGTAAATGTGTGTTTGTCTGCAGCACAGGGTCAGGGCACATCGAGGCCCTTGTTGTTCCTGCGGCGCTGCTCGGCAGCCCCAGCAGACCCCGGGGTCGCGGCCCTTCCCCTCTGGGGCCCTGACCCGGCCCGCCACGGGACCCGGCCCGACAAGGGCACTGCGGCTCCAGAGGCTCCATCCGGCCCCCAAGGGATGGGCTCTGCCCTCCTGCTGAGCCAGCAGGCCGGGCCCAAGGCTTTGCAGGAAGCTTCCTGCAGCTTAAACCTCAACCGAGAGTGTCCCTTTGATGTGCTGAGAAGACTGAAATATCCCCTCTCGTTTTACCCTGCTGCACACTTCAAAAGAGATCCCTGCACAACTTAGCAGGGACGCAAAATAGCCCTGTGTGCCTCAGGAGGTGCAGGCCCAGATGATGCCACTGAAGGAAATGTGCCCTCAGCCCAGGGATGCTCAGCATGGGCTGCCCCAGCCCCTCACGGCCCTGACACTGCTCACAGCAGCCCCTGCCTGGCTCCTGCCTGCCCACACCATGGGCATCCACGGCTGCTCACAGACATGGAGCTCAGCCAGTGCTGGTGCCATGTGGGCTTTGCTGGTGCTACAACATGGACACTGCGGTGACAATTCCATTTCTGTATTGGAAGAAAAAACATGGGTCAAGGCCGGGCCTGCCAGGAGGGACCCACCTTCAGTCTGGGCCTGAGAGCAGAGCCAGTTCCTTCAGGGGGAGAAGGTTTTTGTTTGTCGGTGGTGGCAGCATGTGCACAGCAACAAGCTGGCAGTGCAGCTGTGACACGGATATTGGGAATGGGCGTGGAGCTGTAAAATAACAGGTACAGGTGTCCCAGATGCAGATGTTTGGCCATTCTTGTGAAGCTGCAGGTGGGCACTTTTGGAGAGAGGAAGTGGCTGATTCCCACTGTGCTCAAATTTGCCTCTGGAGACTAGGAAGTGAGCTCATCAGAAATTCCACTTGACAAAAGTAATTCTGTTGTGACTAGATACAAATTTCCAGTGGGGAAAGAGCCCCTGCAGCAAGCTGATATAGGGACTGGATCAGATGGGATGCATCATGATTTGGCCTGTTAGCATCCAGAAACACACATAATCACAAATGGATTATATGCAGGTGATTTTTTGAAGCGAGCAGGAACTAGGGGTATAGCAACCCAAATCTAGCTCCATCATCTTTGTTCAAAATGCAAGTATTTTTACCTTTTCAGTTGTAACTAAAAATAGACACTCGCTTTAGCAATAATCACTATAACAACCTTATCGATATTACTTCATTAGTACCCAGCCCAACTTGTACCAACATGTACGGGTCTCATCTATGGGTATCTTAGAAACTCTAAACACTGTTTCCCATTACTACAGATACCTTAGCCTGCTAAACTATCCCAAATACCATTCATTCTTTCTACTTAGTTATACATGATTTTTAAAACATTAAACCCTATACTAACATTTCCCCCCTTTGAAAGTATGTCACTTTACTACAATAGGTGTAATGCTTTCACTATATACAGTCTTTTAGCTTCTGAGTTTATACTTGATGATCATCTTCAAATCCACAGTTGTCATAAGCATCGTTGCAGACTAGAGAGCTTGAAGACAACAAATGCAAATGTGGATCTCTGTCCCGTGTCAACGCCTTTATTATCTTCTGATTCCAGGATGCCTTTTTCTTTATTTCTCCTTTTAAAATGGTGTAGATTAACCAAACTGCTAAAAACACAATCAGTAAGATTATTAAACTCTCAATAATGGATTTGATCCATGAACTCACATTCCATCCTAATCCCTTGAAGATTTCATCTAACCAATTTGTGGTTAAGTCTTCCCATTCCTGTTGTGCCTCATGTTCAACCTGTTTCAACTGACTAATGTCATGTTCTACATCCACAGTTACACTTGGGATGTGAATGCAACAAAGATTGATTCACCCCTTTAAATATCTGCACACTCCATGTTCTTTTAAAAGTAACAAATCCAAATCCAATCAGTTTGGCAGGGTCATCTTGGTAGTGGCTTGTAAATGCAAACTTAGTTCTCTTTATCTTTCCCCGGTGACTCGTGCTAATCTTTCCACTTGACCTGTAAGTTTGTACAACATCTTTCTATTGTTGTAATTTGGACCAAACAAGGATTCCAGGGCCCACCCAAGTTTTACACTACTGGAAGGTTCTTGCCAATTTTCCTCATTTTGATTGTCATTTTCTTGTACTTCCCGCCTTGTTCTTATTTGCAGAAGTTCACGTTTCCCTTTAAACGGTTCCTTTTCCAAATTTGGCATAAAATGGGGAGCCCTAAAGTGATTTCTTTTACCTTTCCATCTGCAGGTAGATGTGTTGTCCAGGTGCCATCACTTGCTGCCCATATGGATTGACCTGGACTCTGAATTGGACTTCTGCTCCAGACCACCTTTGGAACCACCTGTCCTACTTTAGAATTTATTGCTCCTTGTTTGTGTTTAATTTCTCTACAGGCACAGCCAATTTGCAGAGCTACTACCAATGGTAGCATTTGTTTTATTTCTTCATCGTCAGAAGTACAGTCATAAGCCCTATTACAGGACCACCAATTTATTTCTCTGCTTCTATTCTACTGCTGGTTGCAACATTCAGTACCTCTGGGTCTGTTTTATTTTCAGAACCTTCCCATTTAATGCACCAAGGGCTGTTTGCCATATATTGACATTTTGGAAGCACACTCATTGACCATGCACTATCCCAAATCCCAGCCTGACCTTTCTCTTCTTGCCCTTCACACCTCCATACAAGAACAGTATCTGAAACATTTTCTTTAACCTTTGGATATTTTGGCAAAACACATTCCCACCTAGCATTGTCTTCATTTCCAGTCATGAAAAAGCCCCAATCTACAATTTGCCCTACATGGCCATGGTTCAAAATGCAATCCTGTTTCCTCAAAGGTTTCATCCATTCTCCCACTACCTTCCAAGTATCTTTAATCTTGAATTAAGAATTATCTTTAATGTCTCATTTCTGACACCTGCTTGCATGCAATTCTTCTATTCTTTTGAATTTTGGGTCATTTTGATCTTATGATTCCCCAATATATTGGATATCCTGCTACCTTTGGTATTGGCAGACAAGCGGTTATTCTACTGGTGTTTTGCATATTGGCAAAGTCTCTAATCAATCCAATCATTACATTTTCTGCCTGATTTGTGTTAGAGACTTTAATCATTTGTGATTTTGGTTGCACATCCCTCTTCATTCTAGAATGAAGAGCTGTCAGCTGATTCTTTGGCATTTCACATCCCAGGTTAACATTGGTTCCTACTGATGGCACTAGTGACCATAAAACAATCAACTTCAAAATCAATCTAAGCATTTGAAACGATTAAACCTGTTTTAGCTGCAGCTTTGTTGGTCCTACAGTTTGCGCAGTCCACTGTCCAGGAAGAACCTTCTTCACTTTGGTGGAATTCAGGTATCCAGGGATCCACTCCAGCCACTTTGACTGCTGTAAATGGAGTCAGCAATACCTGATAAGGTCCATTCCACCTTTCTTTTAATGGCTCTTCATTCCAGGTTTTAATGTACACCTTGTCTCCTGGGTGTATGGCATGAACTGGATTCTCCAGAGTCAGTGGTCTGTTCCACACGAGGGTGCTCCAAAGCTGAGCTAGAGTTTTTCCAAGAGACAGAACATAATTCTATACCTCTTGCTTTCCTGTGACATGTACATTTGGATTAGGTTCAGGAGATTCATATGGTTTCCCATACAAGATCTCATAGGGACTGACTGACATCCCACTTCTAGGTTTGATCCGAATCCTCAGCAGTGCGATTGGTAAAGCTTGTGGCCACTGCAGTTTGGCCTCCTGGCATATTTTACTGGTTTGTCTTTTCAATGTTTGATTCATCCTCTCTACTTGTCCACTTGATTGGGGTCTCCATGGAGTATGGAGATGCCAAGCTATTCCTAACAACCTACTTACCTCTTTCACCACTGTGGCTATGAAATGTGGGCTCCTGTCTGATGATATTCCTAAAGGCATCCCGAATCTTGGAATGATTTCTTGTAACAACCACTTCTCTGTTTCTTTGGTCTGATTTGTGCGACAGGAAAGGGCTTCTGGCCATCCAGAAAATGTGTTAACCCCTACTAACAGATATTTATATCCTTGAGTCCTTGGCAGTTCTACAAAATCTACCTACCAGTAATCTCCTAGTTCTATTGCTATCCGGATTCTTCCTAGCTGTGCTTGTCGTTTGGCCACCGGGTCATTCTTTAAACAAATCTCACATTTTGACATTACTGACTTTGCCATTGTTAACATCCGTACTGAGATCAAATTTCATTTTAACAATTTCACCAATGCCTCTGCACCCCAATGACATTCATTATGTTTAATTTGTAGAATTTCTCTCATGATCAAGGGGGGTACCACTATTTGTCCTTGTACAGTTACATACCACTCTTCTGAATTCGTTTGTGCATTTAGTGAATGCTCCAGTCTCTCATCCTCTTTTCAGTATTTTGGTTTTGGAGGCAAATTGAACTGAGATACACTAATTTTTAAAGGTATCAATGCCATTGCAGTTTGCACTTCTCGAGCGGCTTGTCGAGCTGTCCAATCTGCCATCTGGTTTGCGTCATAAATTTGGGACCTTCCTGATTGGTGTGCCTTACAGTGCATAATTGCCACTTGTTCAGGTTTTTGCACTGCTTTTATTAATTGCAGGACTGCATCTTAATGTTTAATATGCGTGCCTTGAGAGGACAGCAGTCCCCTTTCTTTCCACAGTGCCCCGTGGACATGCACCACTCCAAAAGCATACTTTGAATCAGTCCCTATATTCACCTTTTCCTTTTCACTCAACTCTAATGCTCTGGTTAGAGCAATTAGTTCTGCTCCTTGGGCAGATGTATTTGGTGGTAAGGCTTTTGCCTCTACTACTGCATCTACTGTTGTCACCACATATCCAGCGTATCTGGTCCCACTGTCCACAAAACTGCTTTCATCTGTGAATAACTCCCAGTCTGATTGCTCTAGTGGGATGTCTTTCAGATCTGCTCTAGCCAAACAGGTGTGTCCTATTACTTCTACACAGTCATGCTCCAATTGAACTTTTTCATTTGTTGTACCTAGAAACAAGGCTGGATTCAAAAGGTGAGTTGTCTTTAATGTCACATCATCCTGTTCTGTTAGAATTACCTGGAATTTCATCATTTGTCTTGGGGATAGCCAATGGCCCCCCTTTTTTTCCAGAACAGCAGCTACCATGTGTGGTACATAGACATCCATGTGTCCACCCATCGTCAGTTTTCTGGCTTCTTGTATCAGTATCACTGTAGCTGCAACTGCCCGTAGACATGAAGGCCATCCAGCACTCACATTGTCAAGTTGTTTGGAAAAGTAACCTACAGGCCTTTTCCAGCTCCCCAAACGTCGGGTCAGTATTCCCAGTGCTAGGTGCAGCCTTTCCTGTATAAACAGCTGAAAATCTTTGGACAAATCCGGTAGTCGTAACGCTGGAGCAGTTGTCAAGGCTTCCTTTAGTTTATGGAAGGCTTCCTTCTGTGGCTTAGCCCAGGTAAATGGTTGTGTCTTCTGAGCCTCATATAGGGCCTTTGCAATTAGTCCATAGTCCATGATCCACAGGTGGATCATGACATTCTGAGAAAGACTCGCAGCTCATGTAGGTTCTGGGGCTCTTGAACAGCACAAATAGCTTGAATACGGTTAGTACCTAGTTTTTGTTACCCTTGTGAAATGTCACATCCCAGGTAAATCACAGTCTGCTGGGCAATTTGTGCCTTTGTTTTAGACACCTTATATCCTCCCATTCCCAACTGGTTTAGGATTTCAATTGTTACCTTTATGCAGGTTGCTTTTTCCTCTGTAGCTATCAGTATATCATCCATGTACTATAAAGACAGGTATTGTTCTCTCAGTACTTACCAATTCCTTGTCCAGATCTCCAGCTTCTTTGCCAGTTGATTTCCGAATAGAGTTGGACTGTTCTTGTATCCTTGTGGAAGTTGTGTCCAGGTGTGTTGAGCTTTCCTCCCTTTTCCTGGATTTTCCCATTCGAAGGCAAACAGTTCCCTACTTTCTTTCTCAAGGGGTATGCAGAAAAAGGCATCCTTTAAATCAATTACAGTAAACCATTTATATTTTTCTTTTACAGATGTTAACAATGCGTAGGGATTAGCAACTACTGGATAAATGTCTTTGGTTATTTCATTTACAGCTCTTAAATCCTGAACTAGTCTATACTCACCATTTGGTTTCTTTATTGGAAATATTGGTGTGTTATATTCTCATTCACATTCTTCTAAAATTTTGTCTTTCAAAAATTGATCAATAATCGTTACTATTCCCTGCCATGCTTCTGGTTTAATGGGGTACAGTTTAATCTGTACAGCTTTTGCCCCTTCCTTTAGTTCCCCATGTACTGCTTGTGCCAATTTAGATTTTCCTGGTATATCTGTTTGCCATACAAAAGGAATTGCTGCATCTTCTACTTCCCTGGGAATAGTAGGAACCGGTTTGTCTTTTATCATTAAAATTTGTCCTGTCTTTGACTCAGGTATTTTCATTAAAAGTTCCCCATTCTCAAAGGTTATTACTGCATCAAGTTTTGGCAATAAATCTCGTCCTAAAAGTGGAATTGGGTATTCAGGCATGTATAAAACCTCACGTGTTAAAACTTGGTTTCCAAAAGACAAATCTAGAGGCTGCAGGAATGGTTGATTTTCCTCCTTCCCTGTGGCTCCATCTAGTGTTGTTGTTCTGTCCCCAATTTGTCCCTTTAAATTATTTAATACAGGATACGTGGCCCCCATATCCACCAGGAATTTTACTTCTTTATCCCTCAATTTTATAGCCACCAGTTCCTGCGTTGATATTTGTCCCAATTCTAGTCAGCTACTGTACTCCCCCAACACCATCAATTTTGAAACATCCTGATCCTGATAAAACTGATTGCTCTGGTTAAACCAGTTCAGGCACTCATTTTTCCAATGCCCCTCTTGTTTACAAAAAGCACATTGGTTTAACCCTAATCCTGGCATGATTGTTCACCCACGTCCTCTGCCAAATCCGCCCCTACCCGGTCCACGACTCCCTCTGCTATGTTCTCTGAAACCTGGATTCCCTTTTCTTTGTATTACTGCCAAAAAATTTTGCTGCTGCTTTTTACTAGACTCCTTTGCCCTGTTATTGTATACTTTCCAGGCTACCTCAAGTAGTTTGTCCAAATTCCTCAATTCCCCCCCTTCTACCTTCTGCAATTTCCTCCTTCCCTGTATCACAGTCAAATTCTGATCATCTCCTGGGGAAGAAGGATCGGGTGAAGGTGGGAGAGGTGGGTAGAGAGGAAAGGGTGAAGTAGGCGAAATAAGATTGGATGTGGTGGGGGAGATAAGGTCAGATTCCTTTGGTGCAGTTAGAACCACTTGTAAATCAACATCCATATCGTTCCCCCAACACAAACTTTCTTTTAGTGCCAGATGTCCCAGACAATGTTTTCTTTTCACACAGACCTCACATTTATCACTCTCAAGTGCCTTAACCACCATCAATCCACACTCAGTCTGCCATTCTGACTTTTCTCGCAAATAGAAATACAAATCAACCTACCAAACTTCATCCCATTTTCCTTCTCATTTACAAAACAACATCAGCTGTCAAATAGTATTGTACTGCAATGATCCATTCTCTGGCCACTTCTCCTCACCCTCCAAAGCATATCCCAGCCACCAAACATTACAATAATCAATTAACTGATCTTTACGTAAACCATGCCCAAAATTACTGTTTCCAGTGTGCTAATAAGCACCCTAAAGGAGAATTATGTGGTATGGGGGCATTGCCACCCAAAATCCCTTTAAGTTTCTCCATATTACACCTACAAGACACCACAAATACCGACCCTGCAATGCTTTCACAGTTGTCTGACAGAAGGCACCAAGGCAATACCAGGAATTCCTTTAGCCCAACTGTGCGTAGCTTTTGCTGCGTCTTATTGGCAGGCACCAGAGCAGACTGAAAAGCACCTTACCTCTCCAGAGGGACGTTGTGAACAGCGGAGATGGTCACGGCCGATGGGCTCCCCGAGAATCCCTCGGTGCTGGCTGGAGCGTGATCGGGTTGTGAGCTCGCCCAGCAGCACTCACAGGGTCCTGCCTGGGTCACCAATAATGTTAGCATCCAGAAACACACATAATCACAAATGGATTATATGCAGGTGCTTTATTGAGGGGAGCGGGAACTAGGGGTATAGCAACCCAAATCTAGCTCCGTCGTCTTTGTTCAAAATGCAAGTATTTATACCTTTTCAGTTGTAACTAAAAATAGACACTCACCTAAGCAATGATCACTATAACAACCTTATCGATATTACTTCATTAGCACCCAGCCCAAACTTGTACCAACATGTATGGGTCTTATCTATGGGTATCTTAGAAACTCTAAACACTGACTCCCGTTACTACAGATATCTTAGCCTGCTAAACTATCCCCAATACCATTCATTCTTTCTACTTAGTTATACATGATTTTTAAAACATTAAACCCTATACTAACAAAACTATTTTATATAATTTTGATCCCCATTTAGCATTTTGGTAACACTTTGAGCATGGATTTGCGATCCCACCAGGTATCAGACTCATTATAATCAGTAGGATTATTCCCCACCTTTTTACTCCTCTGCCTCCTTCACTCACCTGACCACCCCCAGCAGCGAGGTAATCCATCTTCTTGGAAGCAGGGGTATTCTTCAGGGGAGCCATAGGTGGATCCCCTGATCTCATGACTTCATTTGTAAGCGTCCCAGGCCTTGGCCTTTACAGGAGGAGCCCCACAAGGTACTCGATTTGATCTCTGGCATTCTACTTGCACTATGTTAGCAGGCAAATGTAATTTCTCTAACTCCTTTAATAAACAACTCCCACCACTGGAGAGAATCTAATTCAATGGTCTGAATTCCCACTGCTATCTTCAAAGTTAATTCAGTTAAGAGGTGTCCGAGTCTCAAGCAATCTGGACAAAGTCCTTTAGGAGGATGACTCCTTGGGCAATGATAATAACATTCCTCTTTACAGGAGTGACTCTTAGAACATGCAAAATAATAAAATTTACAACTTTCATTGGGACATCTTATCTCCTTGGTTGATATGGGTTGTTTTGTTGAATCTTCAACTTTAGTTCAACTTATATAGGTCCCATTATTTTTGAGGAGTGGGTCCACCCTTTTTCTGCAGTCTTGGCAGCAGTTCCTGTCGTGAGAAGAACAAGGAAATGACCTTCCCAACGGGGTGATATGGAGAATATTTTCAAACTTTAATGGAAACATGGTCTCCCAGTTGTACCTTATGGATGGCAAATTCAAGAAGGGTGTTCTGGGCCATTATACCTTTTGCTCTTAAATTTCAAAGGTGTTTCATTAAGGTTACAATATAGGTCTGGATAGAACTATCTTCTATTTTGGGATGTTTTAAGGGGATGCCTTGAGTATAAGGTACCCCATGTAACATCTCATAGGGGGATATTCTTGTTTCCGTGTGGGGTTGGGTCTGAATATTCAATAAGGCTCATGGTAAACACTTGACCCAGGACCTTTTAGTTTCTAACATTAACTTGGTAAGTTGTGCCTTGATGATCCCGCTCATCCTCTCAACCCTCCCAGAACTCTGGGGTTGCCCCGGGGTGGGGTATTCCCATCTAATATCTATTGTTTCTGTTATTTCTTTCAAAGTTTTTGATATAAAATATGTCCCTTGGTCAGAGTCTATTACAGATATGATCACTTCTTCTAACAGACTTTTTGCAACCATCTTAGCTGTGGCTCTTGCCACAGGACACGCCTCTACCCACTGAGTTAGTTGATCTACTATAACCAATAGATACTTATATCTCCCTACTTTGGGCAGTTCAGTAAATCTACTTGTCTTTACTTAAAGGGTCAAAATGCAAGGGTTCTTCTTGCAGTCAATTTCTTTTTCTAATTAGCTTTATTCACTTTCTGGCATATAATACACTCGTGAACCTCTCGTTTGGCTATTTCATAAATTTCTATACAGTCATAAAATTTAAAAAACATAAATTGGTCTAGTAGTGCCTGAGTTCCTCAATGTGTCCTTTGGTGCAATCCAGCAATCACTCATCTAACATATGATTTGGGTAGCATTTCCCTTCCATCTGATAATACCCATACAGTCCCCTGTTCTTTTATTCCTAGTTTTGCAAACTTATCCATCTTCTCCTTAGAGAAACTTCTGAGCTTTCTTGAGGATTCAGCCTCTTTCTCTTCTATAACTAATAAGGCAGCTCTTTTTGCCTCCTGATCAGCTTGATTGATTCCTATAATGGAAAATTTAGTACCCTTTTGATTGCCCTTTACATGTACTATAGCAATCCTTTCTGCTTTTCTGATAACACATAAAATTTGTCGTATTTTATCTTCATGTATTAATCCTTTTCCTTGGGTACTAATTAATCCTCTCTCTTCACAATTTTTTTTCCAAAAGTATGCACAACTCTGAAGGCATATTTAGAATCAGTATCTACAGTCCCTTTGCGGTTATTTAGCAGTTACAAGGCCCTCAGCAGGGCATAGAGCTCACAGGCCTGTGCTGAACAACTAGGACTCAATGCCCCAGATTCCAAACCTTCTGCTGTGGCCCCATCTACCACCACAGACTCAGATTTCCTTTTCCTTATACTACTCTTGTAGATTTATCTAGAAAACATTTCTTGTTTTCTTTTCTCAATTCCTCTTCTTTTAAATGTATATGAACTTCAGGCTTGTGTTCCATTAAATCAATACAAGTATGAACTGGTTTTCTTGCAATCATTTTATATAAATATTGGGCCAGGTTTTGAGCTGATGTAATATGAAATTCTAAATTTGGAGACTGGACTGTCATATATACTTTAAAGGTTGGTGGTTTTCTTGCCATTACTACCATTGTATGGTCTTGACTGGAATAGCAACCAAAACTTGCAAAGTCCTAGGTCTTCGAGGTAAGATCAGATTGGAATGACTGTGACAATGTAGAACCAGTGCAACAGATAAAAGAGGAGCATATAAGGAAGGGGGTTAATTGTAGATGTAAACATACGGAATGGTTCTTTGAATTTTCATTTCACTTGTTGGAAGCTGTTTTGGAAGCATTTCCAAGAATCTTCTCCACAGTCCTGTCTGCTTTTCTCAAGAACCTTTCCTGGAGAACTAGCTCGAGCTCCCGGCACAAGATGTGCCACCAACTGCAGCTTCTCTTGGCTTTCCACACTGTGTGTGCAGCACAACTCTTGCAGCAAACCAGGACAAGTGTCTGCAGACCTCGGTAACTTGCCCTTTATTTCCCTGGTGCACTAGAGAGTTGTGCCATTGGTAAGGTTTTCATTGTTCCCGTTCTAACCTAAGGAAACCTGAGGGGGAACCAGGAATTGTTAGGGAAGACAAGCCTGGCTGAATTCAGAGAAAGAATATTCAGAGTCTGCAGCCAGAAGTGGAGAGTTGTGTGATAATCACTCCAACCTCTCAGTGGACATCTTGAAAATGATCTAGAACAGAAAATGGGCTGTCAGAAGGAGTTTCTTTCTGTGTTCAGTTTAGGTGACTCTACATCTCTTGCACTGGTATGAATCAAGAGTCCAATGATGTGCCAGCCAGTGGGAGCAGTATTTACAATTTCTGAATGAGACAGGATTGCCGCTGGATGTTTCTTCAGCTATCCTTTATTTTTCAAAAGACTCATGACATCTTTGAGACCTAAAGAAAATGTCAGTAGCTCACGTTCCAGACAACAGACACTGAGTTCTATTTCACGATGCACTTTCAAATTCTCTCAGCCTATGGCAAAAAAACAAAAATCACATTGATGTTTGATTTAGAAGTTATAAAAAACACACGTATGCTTGCTTAAAACAATGCTCCTCCTTCTGCTATGCTGGGGAGGTATTTCCTGGGGTTGTTGTTCTTTATAGAACTCTGATGGATAAACACATCTTCCTTGGTATCATTCTGGGTGAGGAAACCGTATCTGTTTTTCACACAAACCCATCTGTGTGCCACTTCCTGGGAAGAAAAGGGATCCTATCCCATTGAAAACCAGTATATCAGACAGTTCTTCACCCCACACACCCTGTTCTGGCTCCTCTCACACTTGCACTCCTGCTCCACAGGCGTTCTTTGAGGGACACGATCAAAATTCCTCTTCAAATCCTGAAATAGAACCTTCACTGCCTTCCCATCATCCATGAGCCGTGGGGCACAATTCCGTGTGCCTCCGTGGGTCTGATCCCTCCACAGGTCTCCACACACTGCAAGAGGTTTCTGGCTGTGACCTCCTGTCCAGCACCAGCAGGAGCATCCGTGGATCCGATCGGCTCGGCTACAAGAGGTGGGAATTCCTCTCCCCCCCAGCTGGGATCTGGGAGATTCATGGTGTCCAATGGCACTGCCCAGGTCACCAGGAGGAGCTGGGAATATGATGAGATCGAGGATGAAGAATTCACATCTTACCCTGCCAGGAATGTCTCTAGAAATGTGTCCCTGATGCAAACAGGAGGGGAAGGAAACCATGGAAGCTCCCTCATGCAGCGCTCTGCCTCAGGTGTTCTGGCCAGCGTGGCAGACAGTGAGGAAGACTCCTAGGCTGTCACTCCTCACAATTGTCAGGGTTTTAGGTGAGATGCTTACAGCAGATCCAGCAGTGAGGGGACTTCAAGGGGGTTCCCTTGGCATTTGGAATCCCCCGGGATTTGGGGAGAATCTCCCAGCTCCCCCAGGATCTCCCCGAACATGCTGACACTGCCCGTTTGCAGTGAGAAGGTTCATACCAGGCCGGGAGTTTCAAGCTCTGTCACCAGCATCCCCAGGGACACCCAAAACCTCCCAGAAACCCTCAAACATGCTCCGGGACACCCCAACCTCACCCAGGATCTCAAAAACATCCTTGGGATGCTCCAAAAGCTCTCCAAAACTGCAAAACCCCATACGGACCCCACAAATCTTCTCAGCATCTTAAAATTCCAACAGGAACTCCCAACACTCCCCCAGGATCACCTTGAGAAGGTTTTATACCTGGCATGGGTTCCCATCTCTGTCACCAGCAGGTACCCCAAAACAGCCTTCAGACCCACAATTCCAGCCCCAGGATCATCTCACGTGTGAGAAGAGGTTTCAGAGCAGCTCCAGTCTCCTCCTGCACCAGCGGATTCACACAGAGGAGAGGCCCTTCTGCTGCCCTGACTGCAGGAAGGGTTTTAACCACAACTCCACCCTCGTCACCCACCAGTGCATCCACACTGGGGAGAGGCCCTACGAGTGTGGGGAGAGTGGGAAGAGCTTCAGGCACAGCTCAGCCTTGGCACAACACCAAGGGAGCCAGCACTGAGGGAAGCCCTGCGAGTGCTCCGAGTGCGGGAAGAGCTTCGTGTGCTGCTCCAGCTCCATCTCCCATGGGAGGATTCATGCTGGATGATCCCCAGTGAGCCCCGGTGGGCAGAGCCCTGGTGATCTGTGGTGCTGGTGATCTATTGTAGGAAGACACGTGGTCGGGGGCTCCACATCCTCCTGGCTCCCTTTGGGCATGTGGACACATCCACAGAGCAACAGCAGAAATCCATTGTGGACAGGAGATTTGTCAGCTTTTGACCCCAGAAAAATCTCACCTTATGCATCTTCTGTTGGCATCAAGCACCACTGGATGGCCATGAAGGTCATCTCCAACATAAATCTATCATTTTAATTCTCTCTGGCCCACAGGCATCTTCCACAGGCAGACAGGGACTGAGGGGGCAAACACCATGATTGTGGGGACAGTGGGGTGGAAACCCCTCCAGAAAATGTTCTTCCCACCCATCCAAGCACAAGGATTCTGTGCTGGGGGAGACACGTTTGTTTTGGCTGTGGTTGTTTTTTCCTTTCTGTTCATCCCTTTGAAAGCCCTGAAAGTGGGGTAGAAATAAAGATGTTGAACTAAGGCAGGGCTGGGGACATGTGGGGGATAATGACATGGGGGGGCCATGAGTGGCCATGGCCATGGGTGGGGACATGGGGCACATGGATGGGGACATGAACTGGGACAACATCAATGCCACCACCTGTGCCACCACAGGGCCAGCAGCACCTTCATCTCAGCCATGGCAATGTGTTTCCCAATACAGTTCCTGCCACCACGTCCCCACTGTCACCACCTCAGTGTGCCAGCCCAATGTCACCCCCACCAGGGAAGGACAGGGAACTGGTTCAGCTGCTGACAAGTGGCCCGGAAGCGTGTGACAGCCACCAGAGTGTCCAAGGGCCACCGTGCTCAGGGGACCCCAGGTGCCCATGGGGACAGAGCAAAGGTCAGTGTCCCCCAGGGGGGCACGTGGCCCCATGCTGGGTGTCAGTGGAGGTGTCCTGGTGGCAGTGTCCTCACAGGTGTGGTGACATTGTCCCCTGATGTGTGTCTTGGTGGCTTCATGTCCCCTTCCCTCTCTATGTCCCCATGCTGTGCAGTGGCTCCCTGTCACCCCTCTGTCTGTCCCTGTCCTGCCCCGTGTGTCCCAGTCCCTCCTGTGGAACTGTGTCCCCATCTCCCCTATGTGCCCCTATCCCTTCGCCTATGTCCCCTGCCCCCAACAGGGACAAAGTCCCGAATGTCCCGAGCCCGTGTCCTGCAGGGTGTCCCCGTGTCCCTCAGGATTTTTCTGTGGCTGCTCCAGGCACTGAGCATCTGCACCCACCCTGGCACAGGTAAGGTCACACCACGACACCCTGGGACACCCTGGACACCCAACCCCACAACATCCCACCACACCCTTTTCTCCTCTGATTTTGTGTCCTTTCTGTGCAATTTGGGATCCTTTCCCCCATGTTTTAGGTCCTTTCTCCCAAGTTTGTGTTTTCCTCCACATTTTGAGTGTTCTCTCTTTATTTGAATTTTTTTCCCCCCTATTTTGGGTCCTTTCCACCTATTTTGGGTCCATTCCACCCTGCTTTGGACCCCTCCCGTGAGTTCTCCGTGCCTGTGGCTGCTCTTCTCTTTTGGAGGGTCCACGTCACTACCCTCATCCTGTATGGGGATATGAAATTGGGGGTGAGAGGGGACTGGGTGGTTTCCATTCACACTCACGTTTTTGTAGGCTGGGGGTGGTCTCCATGATGTTGAGGAGTCTCCGATGCGGTCTCCATCTCCATCTCTGCTCCTTGGCTGTGGGGGTCCTGGGCCATCTCCATCCCTTTCCTGTGTGGGGTTTGGGGGGTCAGGGTCATCTCCATCCTCCTCTCCTTACTGGGAGGGGGCAGGACGTCACCTCTGTACTCACTTTGGTGTTGCTGGGGCTGGTCACTGTGGAGCGGAGGAGTCTCTGGTGGGGTCTCCGTGCCCGTGGCTGCTCTTCTCCTTTGGGGTGTCCGGGTCTCTGCCCTCATCATGTGTGAGGATATGGAAATGGGGGTGGAAGTGGGGCTGGGATATCTCCGCCTGCCCTGCCCCAGGGTTTTGTTCGGCCCCACCCTGAGGGTCTCTTGTTGCTTTGGGGATCTTGGCTGCTCCTCCCCGGGGGTCTCTGCCCACTCCAGGGGTCTCCTTCTCTTCCTCTCCTCCCGCCTGACACCGCCGCTCTGGGTCTCACACTGAGCCCCATCTGCCCTCCCGGTGCTCCTTATATACCCAGCATAAGCCCGCCCCTTCTGGTGACAGCCAATGGGCATTGAGAATCCTCTGGAGGGGCGGAGCGTCCAACGTTCCCCATTGTGAGCCAACAGAGAGGAGGCGTGGCCTGAACGCGTGTGAGGGATCTGATTGGTCAGGAGCGGAGGGTTCAAAAAGGGGCGTGGCTTGGCCTGGGCTGGGGGCGGGGCAGGGGACAGGTGTGAAGGTGGGGTGGGGGAGGGGCAGTGGTAAAACTGGGATTTTGGGACCCCCTGAAATGGGGCAGGGACCTCCTGAAATGGGGCTGGCATCCACAGAGACCCCTCTCCGTGTGCCTGGGACCCCCAGAGCCCAGGCAGGCTCGCTCTCTTTGGGGTCTCCATCTTCCCATTTGGGGCACCGGGTGGCCTCCATGCTCCTCGCCTTACCCAGGGAGGGCAGGTCGGTCTGTGTCTGTGCATGAGCTGGCTCTTCCCGTGTTCACTTCCCCTTGCTCGGAGGGTCAGGGATCTGTTCGTCCTGCCACCTCCAGCTACAGAGAGCTCAGGCTCTACTCCATCTGCCAGCTCTATTGGATGGCAGCTGCCTTCTCTTGATCCCGCTCAGGGAAGGAGGGGCCAGGCTGCCACATTCCCATTCCGGAATAGGGGGGAAAACATGGAGAGACTGAACTGCAATGGTGTCTTTGGGCTCTCTGTGCCTGATGTTGCTGTTCCTCTCCTATGGCTGTTCCAGGTCATCTCCAGCCTTATCCTGTGTGGGGTCTGGCGGGTCAGGTCATCTCTGCCCTCCTCCCCTTACTCAGATGGGACTGGGTGGTTTCCATTATTACTCATGTTTTTGTAGGTGGTCCCAAGGAATGGAGGAGTCTCTGGAGAGGTCTCCATGCCCATCTCTGCTCCTCGGCTGTAAGGGTCTTGGGCCATCTCCATCCCCATCCTGTGTGAGGTTTGGGGGGTCAGGGTCATCTCCATCCTCCTCCCCTTACTGGGAGGGGCCGTAACGTCACCTCTGTACTCACCTTGGTGAGTGGATCTCAGCTGGACTCTGGCCTGGACAGCCCCTGGCCCTGCAGCCTGGCCAGCTCCCAGCACAGATGACCACCAGCCTGCCCACACTCTGGCCCACCCCACAGGCCCAACAGCCCATTTCTGCAGCCTCAACCCCAAAACCCCCAAATTAAACACAATTCCAGAACATCACCTCTGGCTGGTCCCTACAGAGCAAAAGGGAAACTGAGGCACGGGCTGGGGAGGTGACTTTGCAGTGTTGGGAGGGGTCTTAGGGACCCACCCTGGAGACACTAAAATGAGCACCCACCCCTCAAACTGTCATTGCAGCATCCTGGGCCTCACAGCCCTCCCATCAGGGGGACTCCAGGAGGCACCGTGACACCCACAGTCCCTTCCAGGGGTTACCCCAAAAATTTTATCACCCCCTCCCCCCATAGGATGTTGTCATCCCCCTGCTTTGGGGTGCTGGTGACAAATTGTTGGGTGGCGGTGACAAAAAGCGCAGGTGCCACCTGGGGGATGGTGACAGCCAGTGGGAGCAGTATTTACAATTTCCGAATGAGACAGGACTGCTGCTGCATGTGTCTTGAGTGATCTTTTATTTTTCAAAAGACTCATCACATGAGTGAGACCCTAGGAGTAGGACACTAGCTCACGTTCCAGACAACAGACGCTGAGTTCTATGTTACGATGCACTTTAAAATTCACTCAGCCTATGGCAAAAAGCACATTGACATTTGTTTTAGCCAGTTACAAAAAGCATCTCTGGATTAAAAAATATACTTTTGTGTTTGTCTCTGTTGATCAGCTGTTTTTTGCTGACCTGAGAATATACAATTTCATTTTCCCAGCCAGACTGGTGTAAGAACTGATCATGAGCCTTTCTTCTTATGTTTTCATTTCATAGTTTATTATTTCTTATCATTACATTCTGTTCCTGGCCTGCAGAACTTTTTCTTGCAGGTCAGTTCAAGGCACAAATCCCAAAAAGCCCCCCACACAGGGTGCTGCATACATTTATACTACAGTCTACGTAATCAGTATTCATAATATTTTTCCAAGAATTATTATTTATGTTAAAAGGTTAAACTCTAAGCCAACTATAATATGCCACCTCACAGCAGAACATGGAGGCAGGTGAGGAAGAAGAAACCCAAAAGCCATATGCTTCCTCTATCTCGCCTTCACCTGCTTACTATCCTAAAAACCCATCTATCAAAAATTCTCACCCTGTGATAAAACTACACACTATTCTACCATCTAATACAAACTCCTGAAAACTCTGCTTCATTTCAGAGCACAAAAGGTTTTTTTCCATCAACAAAGGTTAAATATACTATTTGTCAGAGATTCTAAAATCTCTTAAACATGGAAAGAAATATTTCTTACAATTTCAGACTTCGACAAAAGCACATGTATGCTTGCTTAGAACAATGCTTGATTGTTTGCCTAAAAATACAACGGACAGTTCTCCATTATTAGGACAGAAACATTCTATCTCTTAACAAAGATATTTTTCTTATCTTCCAAGCTTTATAAGTCCTACTTTCAACTTATCACCTATTGTTAACAGTCCTTGCCCACACTCTAAACTATCTTTTTTAGTTCCCAACTCAGCATCTACACAATCACTCTAAGTTTTCTCTTCTTTTCCGCTCCTGAGGCCTGCTGTATGACTTTCTTTAAAATGATTCCCACACCAGTGCTGTGTGAGATTCGGTGACTGGGTGCTGCAGAGGCTGCAGCAAGGCATCAAAAACGCTGTCCTTGCACCCAAGGGTGGCCCAAGATCTCCTGCAGGTCTGGCCGGTCCGCCGGGTGCTTGGACAAACAGCAGCGGATCAGATGTTGGCACTCTGGGGAGAGAAGGCAGAAAGCGCCGGTCACTTGCAGAAGGCTCCTGCCCAGCTGCTGCCGGCGCCTGCAGAAGCCGGGCCACGCTGCGTGTGCTCAGAGCTGCCCTTTGCAGGAGAGCGGCACGGCAGGACAAGCGCCACCTCCTTCAGCCAAGCGTGCCACAGCCAGCCTGGCACGGGCCACCTCCTGCAGCCGGCCCTGCAGGGCAGATTGACCTGTGCAGAGCGCTGTGGGGGCCGTGCTGGGCTGCACGCTGCCATCTGCCAAGGCCTGCCTTTTGGGGCCGGAAACCAACCTGGAGAGACCGGCTGGACAAAGAAGAGCTGCCCCGACACGATGTCATTGTCCCCCTGGAAGGGCACGGTCCCGCAGACCATGACATAGAGCAGCACACCCAGGGACCAGATGGTGGCCGAATGGCCGTGGTAGCAGCCAAGGCTGATCCACTCGGGTGGGCTGTACGCGTGTGTTCCTAGGGGAGACAGGCGGTGCTGTGCGGGCGCAGGCTGCTGCCTTGCAGAGCCTGGTGCCAGCCTCCTGGCAGAGGCAGGGGCTGCTCTTGAGGTGGCCACAACTTCCCCCCAGTGCCAGCGTGCATGGCCCAGCCTACTGGCCAAAGCCAAGGAACTGTTGTGCAAGGCAGTGAAGGCCAGCAGAGCAGCCCAAGCCCTTGCTGGCCTGCCAAGCTGAGGGCCAGGTCCTGGCTTTGGCAGCCCCCCTGTGTGGGCAGGGCTGTCAGCCGGCTGCTGGGGCACAGCATCTGCCCCGTGCCACAGGGCAGGCAGCAGCTGGCTGAATGTCACACCCCACAGCCCAGGAGGGAATGGGGCCGTGCAGTGCCTGCCACTGGGAGCAGGGCCAGGGCTCTGGGCTCACCCACATATTCTGTGAAGGGCTGCTCCTGGAGAAAGGTGCCACAACCAAAGTCGATGAGCTTCAGGTCACCGTTGTCCAGGTTCAGGAGGAGGTTCTCTGGCTTGATGTCCCGGTGCAGGACGCCGCAAGCGGTGCAGTGCCGCACGGCCTCCAGCACCTGGCAGAAAAGCCAGCGTGCCATCTCCTCGCCCAGGAGCTCTTCCTCCAGCAGGAAGTGGTAGAGATCCTGCGATGGCTCTGGACGCTCCATCACCAGCATAAAGCATTCAGGCAGCTCAAACCAGTCGAGGAGCTGGATGATGTTGTGGCAGCCAGAGCCCACCTTCTCCAGGAGCACAATCTCCATGGGAACACGGGTGCCGTCGGGCTGGCAGGAGGAGACAATGCCTGCAGCAGGCCTGATGCTGCTGCCCTGTGGCTGCACTGCCCCTTCCCGGGATGCCCCAGTGCCCCCTTGGGCATCCTCCCTGGACCTTGGGCTTCCTCTCACCCAATGGATGTCTGACAGGAGCCCCCCTGCCTGCACCCACCACCGGCATTTGGCATCCCCAATCCCACCATGCTCGGCCTCGCAGGCTGAGCCCATGCCCACTCACCCTCCCATCGCCCTCCTCCCACTGTCGGGGCCCCGGCCTTATCCCTGCCTGCCACACGTTGCTTGCTCCCACTGTCCCCGCTCACTCACCAGCTCTCCCCACTGCAGCACGCTCTCTCGGACCACGCGCTTGATGGCCACCTGCAAGCCATCGAGACAGGGGGGGCTGAGCTCAAACCCTGCCCCACTCCAGCCCTGGCGCTCCTTCCTCGCCCGGCCACCCTGGCCACTTACCGGGCTCCCGTCCGACAGGCGGGTCCCCGAGAAAACGGTGCCAAAGCCACCGCTCCCCAGCTGCGGGCCCAGCTGGTACAGCTCCTTCAGCTTCTTCCTCTGCCCTGCCGCCAACACCGAGGCATCAGCCTTGTGCCCAGAAACCCCTCAAGTGTCCCCAGTGAAGCGGGACGGGTCCCCGCGGCCCACGCTGCTCTGACCTGCTTCCTGCTGTGCCCCGGGCAGCTGCCACCTCCTGGCAGCCGTGGGGCTGGTGAGCGGCACAGCTGGGACAGGGGAGAGTGCTGAGATGGCTGCAGGAGCTGGAGAGCAGCGGGATGGGGCGGCACCGTCGCTGTCCCCACTGTCATTGGCTGCACTCTGCTCTTCTGGAGAGCCAGAGATACAGCCCGAGGCTGAGAGGGGTGTTCCAGGAGCAGCTGCAAAGCAGAGAGGGATTTGTGAAGCCGTGCCAGCAGAGGCCCTGGAAATAGCCGGGGTCTAGGCTGCTCTAAGAAGCCCTGGCCTGGCCTGGGAACTCCCCTTAAAAGCCCGAGGAGTACATCAGATAGTTGCTCAGAAGATTTCACCTGTAGTCGATGGACGTCTTGCAGCAGCTTCCTGGAAATGGAGGAAGCTCCTTGCACCCTCGAGTTTCCTCTCCACCCCCAGGCACGGGCTGTCTCCACCAGCTGGCACAGCCCGCACAGCGTCCTGGGAGCTGTGGGCTGGACACTGCTGACTCCAGGACACTTGCTGCTCCACCACCTGCTCCTGAGACGGCTCCTCTGCATCTGCCTGGGCTCCCACTTGGACTTGTGGGCTTTCCCTGGCCACCTCAAGGGTCAGGGTTGCACCCACGTTGTTGAGCTCCGTACGTCCAAGGGAGCCGGGAGACCTGTTTGCAGGCTCTGCACCTTCTGCAGGCTGACAGGTCTCACTGAGCCTCTGCGAGGGATGCAGGCTGTCAGAGGGAGTGGAGGCTCCTGACACAATGGAACGTCCCTCACAGCTTGAGCTGCTTGCAGGGATGGCAGGTCTCCGCTGCTGTGCCATCCTTGCAATGCTTGAGGCTCTCCCACAGCTGGAGAATCTTGCTGGGAGCAGCCTCCTGAAGGGATGGAGGCTTCCTGAGGAGCTGGATGAGCCGGAGTAGCTCGGACGGCCTCTCTTCACCAGCTCCTCCAGTTCATTCCATAAGGCCTGCCACATCCCAGTGTAGAGCGGCACAGATGTCCCATTGCGATCCCAGAACAGGATCATCAGTTCCTGCAGCTCTCGGGCCTCGGCCACGCAGGGACAGCCGCTGCAGGAGCTGTGCAGGGCACTGGCGGGAGCACCTGGCCGCTTGTGAGGGGTCACCCGAGACCTGTAGGCCCTGGCAGCCACAGGGGCTCCTCGGTTCCTCCGTGAGCCTCTGGGCTGCATTCCGGGGTGCTGACACCTCTTTGGTGTTCCTGTCTGCCGCCTCCGTGCTTGCCAGTGGACAATGGCCCACCAGACAGCCACGGCGGCCAGCAGCAGCAAAAGAACAGCCATCGGGACGCCACCGTCACACATGGCTACGGCACGTCCCATGGCAGCTGAACTGGCAGCTGTGGGGCCTGGCCCGGCTTCTCTAGGCATGATGATGTGACAATGGTGTGGCCAGGACAGCACTGTGACATCACAGCCCTGCCTGGCACCAGCGCTCAGCACCAGTGCCACAGGAGGCAGGAAGGGGCTCCCTGTGGGCACTTGAGAGCCCTCTGCAGCACAGTGGCTGCAAGATTCTTGTCTAAGTAGGACACAGGCATGAGGAGGGCAATGGCCATGCTGGCACCTCCTTGCTGGCAGAGCGTGGGACATGGATTGTCCCCTGGGACACTGCAAAGGCCTTGAGGAGGGCAAGCCCTGCTCACCAACATCCAAACCATCTGTGTGCTATCCACTGCATTCCCATCCTGAATCCAAACCTGTTGTGATCGGGACAGCTGTTAATATGATGATGGTAAAGTGAGGCAGGAAGGGCCTTTGTGAGGGATCACAGAGATGTTTATTCCAGCCACACATGCAGACTGTCCAGGGTCTAAGGCAAGGCTCATGGGAACAGTCCACGTTCAAGTATATGGGTGCTAGGAGCTGGGAGAGCATCAGGGACCAATTATCAGGGGACATTGGGCTATAAAGGTGGGATTGGTGTATGTGAGCCAGTGGGGAAATTGGGAAGGAATGACTGAGTGACACAGGGACGGAGAGAGGGTTAATGGGGCTGAGTGAGGGAGCAGAACAGAGATACATTGGCATAACAGATAAGGGTATCCTGTGAGAGAAGCCTCTTATGTCTCCTTAACATAGGGAAAGCCTTTCCACAACTCCCCCTTTCTGTATTTGTTAAGAAGGCTTTTCTCAAGGATTTTGAAATTGAACATTTTAGGCAACAGAATGAACACAAAATGACACGAACAATCAAAAACAATCATATGACAGTGTTTCCAAATGCAAGCTTTTTCTTGGGTTCTCAATGCCCAAAAAGATTTTATGCAGTGTCTTTGAGCTGGCAGGAGGGAGGCAGGGTTTACATGGCAGGGCTTATCAGGAAACTGAGTCAGGGAAGGGTTTCCTCAGCAGAGGCTGGTTCTCTGCTGGCTGTTAGCAGTGTGATCAGCTGTGATTGTGTCTGTATGAGGTAGTGTGGGGGTGCTGTGCATGTTGGAACCTCAAATAAAGGTTATTAATTTTCAAGAAAAAGGTTGTCACCTTAGGGGATTTTCCTTTCTTTCCCTCCTTCATTTCATCCTCCCTCTTTTATTAAGGAGGAACTGTGGGAAAAGGGATAGTAAAGGTATGGAGAAGTGTGGCTGTGGGAGGGAGAACATGGAGGGGAAATGGAGGTAGGGATTTGGGGAAACATAAAGAAGGGGTAATAGGATTTGGAGAAATCCAAAAGCATTTCCACCAAAAGGTGGAAGGGAAAAGAGGAAGGTCAGAGGGAGGAAAGGAGGTTTTTCACACAAACCCATCTGTGTGCCACTTTCTGGGAACAAAATGGATCCTAACCCATTGAAAACCAGTATATCAGACAGTTCTTCACCCAGCACACCCTGTCCTGGCTCCTCTCACACTTGCACTCCTGCTCCACAGGCATTCTCTGAGGGACACGATCAAAACTCCTCTTCAAATCCTGAAATAGAACCTTCATTGCCTTCCCATCACCCATGAGCTGTGGGGCTCTGTGGAGCTGTGACACAGATTCGTGTGCCTCTGTGGATCTGTTCCCTCCCCAGGTCTCCACACACTGCAGGAGGTTTCTGGCTGTGACCTCCTGCCCGACAGGAGCGTCCATCGATCCGATGAGCTCAGCTACAACGGGTGGGAATTCCTCTCCCCTCCAGCTGGGATCACGGAGATTTGTGGTGTCCAAAGGCGCTTGCTAGGTCACCAGGAGGGGCTGGGAATGTGATGAGACTGAAGTTGAGGAATTCACAGCTTACCTAGGGCACTCCTGCCAGGAATATTTTTGGAAATGTGTCCCTGATGCAAACAGGAGGGGAAGGAAACCATGGAAGCTCCCTCGTGCAGTGCTCTGCCTGCGGTGTTCTGGCCAACGTGGCAGACAGTGAGGAAGACTCCTAGGCTGTCACTCCTCACCATTGTCAGAGTTTTAGGTGAGATACTTGCAGCAGATCCAGACATGAGGGGACTTCAGAGGGGTTCCTTATCATTTGGAGGCCCCCGGGATTTGGAGAGAATCCCCCAGTTCCCCCAGGATCTCCCCGAAGACGCTGATGCTGCCCGTTTGCAGTGAGAACATTCATACCTGGTAGGGAGTCCCCAGCTCTGCCACCAGTATCTTCCAGGGACCCCCAAAACCTCCTAGAAACCCCTCAAATCACCCCCAGGACATGCCAACCTCACTAGGGTTCCTGAAAACATCCTTGGGATGCTTCAAAATCTCTCCAGAAGTGCAAAACCCTGTACAGATCCCCCAAATCCACTCAAGACACCAAAATTCCAACAGGAGCTCCCAACACTCCCCCAGGATCACTTTGAGGAGGTTTATAGCTGGCATAGGTTCCCATCTCTGTCACCAGCAGGTACCCCAAAACAGCCTTCAGACCCCCAATTCCAGCCCCAGGATCATCTCACGTGTGAGAAGAGGTTTCAGAGCATCTCCAGTCTGCTCCTGCACCAGCAGATTCACACAGAGGAGAGGCTCTTCTGCTGCCCTGACTGCGGGAAGGGTTTTAACCACAACTCCACCCTCGTCACCCACCGGCGCATCCACACTGGGGAGAGGCCCTAGGAGTGTGGGGAGAGTGGGAAGAGCTTCAGGCACAGCTCAGCTTTGGCCCAACACCAAGGGAGCCAGCACTGAGGGAAGCCCTGCGAGTGCTCCGAGTGTGGGAGGAGTTTCGTGTGCTGCTCCAGCTCCATCCCCCATGGGAGGATCCGTGCTGGATGATCCCCAGTGAGCCCCGGTGGGCAGAGTCCCGGTGATCCATGATGGGAAGACACATGGCTGGGGGCCAATCGTCCTGGCTCCATGTGGCCTGGATTTTCATTTTATTTCTCTTTGTCCTTTCCAAAGCCCCATAACCAGGGTAAAAATAAAGATGGTGAACTGGGATGTGGATGGGGACATGGGGGATCTTCCAGAGTGTGTCAGGCTGCTGAGTCTGAGAGAGTTGAGTGTTCCTAGAAAGGATTTGGGTTTTGTTCAGGGCTTTGGGCACCCCATGCCTAGCAGCTCTGGCTCCACTGGAAGACCCTGGCAGAGATTCTGGGGCAGCTGATCAAGGACCCCTGCCCTGGGCCTGTCGCCATATGGGCACATCCCAATTCCCGGTGTTCCCTGTTGTCCTGGTTTGGCCTGATTGAACAATTTTGTAATAGTGACAGATGACTAGACCAATGAAAGGAGTGAATACGCCTTCGTGAACACACAACTTATAACAAAACCCCAGGAATAGTTCTCCAGGCTTCCAGCCTTGGGGGAGGTGGCGAGCTGGCCCTGGCTTGGCCCACGTGGCTGGGTCCGGGCTGGCCCCACAGCCCAGCCGAGATCTCTGCTCCCAAAGGGGTGGTGAGCGGGCTGCCGAGCTCCTCACTGGGGAGCCCACCGGGCCCTGTCCCAGCGGGCAGCTCGGGCTCCTTGGCAGCGGGGACAAGCCCTTTCCTAGCAGAGCCTGCCGGACTGTGCCAGACAGAGACTGTATTAGCACTGGGAGCAGCTTAAGAGAGAGTGGCCCGGGGGCCAGGAGCAGTTGTGCAGCTGCTGCCATTACAGACCGGGAACGGCCACGTGGCCAGGATCAGAGGGGCCGGGCCGATCTCACACGGACACCTCGACATGGCTGACAATGAACTTTATTTGCTCAGCTGCTTTAAGCCATCTTTACTATGGACAGAAGGATAAAAGGGTTGACAGCAGCTTTTCCTGTTTCTCAGCACCCCAGCAGAGTTGGGCGGGCACAACTCGCACGGTGCCAGAGGAGACCACGTGGCCAACAGAGAGGCACGGCGAGCCATGTTCCCAATGCAGAGCTTGGATCAGATCAACCTTTCAGTGTTATAAGACTTTGTAAAACTGTTTGAATTAATGGTAGAGCTTGAGAACAAATGATTCTAAGAACATCATATCTCGCCTGAATTAATAAAATGTAGAAAAGGTGAACACATAGGAACCATATCATGGGACTGTAAGGTCAATAAAGAAGGAGTCAATTCTAGATGCAAGGGATTGAAGAGATGCTTTACGCATGCAATCATATAAAACTAGAGTGAAGATGTATTTGATATAACAGACTTTGGTTTTTTACCCTTGTAACTCATGGAAATGCACTGTGGGGGGATGTAGCATTCTGGCACAGCTGTGAGCTGAGGCTCCAGGAGTTGAAGCAAATAGATGTTGCTGTAGATCCAGTGAGAAACCGGAACATGAAGAAATGAGAAACCTTGCCCTAGAGTGAATAGTAGAAAAGCTCTAGCCCCAGAGATGGACAAATAGAACTTTTACTCTATGCTAGAACAGCTCATCCTTAAAATAGCACTCCAGTAAATTGAAATGGCCCATGAAAGCAGATGTTTAAAACACTGTAAGACACGGGAAAGACTTTCACATTGCAAACAGATTTTTTTTTTCATTCCCAGGCAGCCCGCTCACAGTGACATTGAAGGCACAAGAAAAATTGTTTTCTTGAAGAGAAATCTCCATAGTATGGCAAGAGAAACTCTTCTCCTGAAGTGAACTGGATGAAAGGATTTCAGAGGTAGTAAACTGACTAAAAGTCATGAATTTTGTCTCCACATTGTCAGTAGAAAAGTGGAAAGAGGGTATCCAGAAAATTCCATTCTGATTTTCATATTATATTCATTTTAATTCTGTTAAAAAAGCTTTCTTTATACCCATTCGAGTTTATACATGCTTTGCTTTCCTCCTAATCCCATGTCACAGCAAAAAATAAACCCACCACATTAATTGGTGAATTGGCTGGGAAAACTCAAACTGACAAACCTAAACCACTAGACATAATTAATGTTTCTGTCTGGTTTCAAAGTGAAACTGCAACACCTGGCCTTGAGATGGGCTCTGGGGCTGCACGAGTCTGGGACTGGGATGAGGTTAAATCCGGGACGGTGAGTGTGTCCCAAGGCAGAGTGAGATGGAGATCAGCATCAGGGTGAGGTTTGGGACCGAGCGCACGCCCAGCAGCACGGGGCAGATGTCACTGCAGGATGTCACTGGCATCGCTGCAGCCCTGCTCAGGCATCACCAAACGTGGTGAGAGCTGGCTGCTCCAAGATCCAGGTGCTCCCAGCTCTGGCTACTCCTGCTTCCAGGCGCTGCCAGGCCCAGGTGCTGCCAGTCCCTCTGCAGCTCTGCTGGAGCTGCTGTAGGCACTGCAAGGGGCTCTGAGCTCTGGGCAGAGCCTTCTCCAGCTGAACACCCCCAGCTCTCACAGCCTGGCTCCAAAGGGGCTCCAGCCCTCGGAGCAGCTCTGTGGCCTCTTATGAACTCGCTCCAGCAGTTCCACACCCTCCTCTCAGGATTCCTGGGCTGGAGGCAGCTCCACACCTGGGGACTCACCTGAACAGCACAAGGGGTGGAATCCCCCAACAGCTGCTCCACACGCTGCAGGATGAACCCAAGAGAAGGAAGAAAATCATGGAGAAGGATCAAAATCTCTCATGGACAAGAGGGAAAGGACACCCTGGAAGTGCTTTGGAATCCCTGCCAAGTGAGTTTGGCCCCCTCCCAAGTGCCCATTTTTGGCAGCGTTACCCCACACGCCCCTGGAGCTTCTGGGAAAGGCCATCTGGGAGTTTTATCCCAAGTTCACAAAGGCACTGGCGAAAGCCTGGCCAGGTTTTCATGCTTCCCCGAATGTCCAAGAAATGCTGGGATAACCAGGCGATCCCGGTATCCTGCCCTGATCTGCACTGTTCCCCTTGTGGGAGCTGTGGGAGATGACCTAAGTTATCCCAAAGAAACAATGTCACAATGTGTTCCAAATTTCCTTGAGTTTCAATCTTGGTCAGGGATTGCTGCCAGGTTCTAATTATTTAGGAGAGGAACAGCAGCTGCAGCCTTGGTCAAGAGACTCTTGTAGGGCATTTTCCCTGTCCCCCTATGATTTGGATGGCCTGTGTCTTTGTCCCACTGGGATTTGGGTGTCAGTGTGGGCTCCTTCCACCTCTTCTCTAGGGCAGCTGGGGGTTGTCTCTGCCTGGCTCTAGAGGGGTTGAGCTGGAGAGTCGTGTGCTCTGGGGAGCCCCCCCCTTTACCTGGGAATGGGTGTGGGTCTGAGCTCAGAGAGGGTGTTCCTCCAGCCCAAAAGACAGAAAGCCCCTGGCACACGGCAGCAGCCAAGTTTCTGGTCACCAGGAACAGCCCCCTCCCTCACCAGTGCTCCCAGCACCCCAGAGAGGTTGGGTATGCCACAGGTGCTGCCAAGGACCCTCCCCATGGGAACAGGGCTGTACACCCTGAAAAGGGGGGATCAACACCCAGAGACAAAGCCAGTGCAGGGAGCAATGAGTGGGATGAGTGTGAGAGGGCCACTGCTACCCCTGCCATCCCACACCAGGGAGCAGGGACCTTTCTGGCACAGAGCCAGGTGCATATCCAGGACCATCCTTGTCTGGGACAGGTGCCATGGAGATCCAAGGGTGATCAGTGTCCAGCTCCGTGTCCTGGGACACCCTGTGCCATGTCCCCCACAGGAACGATTTTCAAGCAGGAGCCACAGGAGCCTCCTGGCCATCGATGGATTTTTCCTCCAGAAATTTGCTCTGGAACTTGTTTCTCCCTTTTTCCTCTTTTGGAGCTCCTGTTAACATGGCATGGATCTGGAAGGGGCAGGGTGGGGAACAGACAGCAGGGGAACTGCTGAGGGGTGCTGTGTCTGTGGCACCCTGCTTTCCTCCTCTCCCTTTGGTGTAGGTGTGGGCTGGGACGGAGCATCTTTCCCGGCGGGTGACGGTGCCCGGGCTCCCTGGCCTGAATGGGGGTCCATCAGTGTGCATATGTGCCGTGCCCCAGGCAGGCAGGCTGTGTCAGAGAGCTCCTGCCAAGCCCTGCTGTGTGCCGGCAGGGCGTTGATTAGTGCGGCACTAATGAGGGCAGAGCCAGGGCCGGGGTTTAAGGAGGGGAGGGCGGGGAGCCCTTCCGAGCACAGGGGGCGTGGTCAGAGCGGGGGGCGGGGCCAGCGCTGAGGGCAAAAAGGGCGGGAAAAGGCTCGGCCCTGCTGAGGGGAAACGTCGGCCAGCAGGGCACAGAGGGACAGCGCTGGGCAAAAGGGACACACCACAGCTCGCAAAACACTAACCTTGGACACAGAAACATCAACACACTCTGCCCTGAACAGCCCCGCCCCTTACACTGGGGAAGGCATGGTTAAAATGCAGGAAAAACAGTGCTGTGAATGCAAGGAATCAGAAGCAGCATCTGTGTGGAGAGTGTCCCTGATGGGAGGAAGCTGAATGGAACGGAGCCAGGCTGTGGCAGCAGGGTCAGAGCGAGCACACAAGGGGGACCCTCTGTCCATGCCAAGGCTGAGGGCAGCCCTATCCCGGCAAGGGCACAGGGAGCGGATCCTTGAGCTGCTGCACGTTGGCGCTGCCCTCGCTCAGCCAGGAACCCCCTCATTGCCCAGGGGCAGCTGCTGGCACTGGGCAGTGGCAGAGGGAAAGAAACCCAGCACAAGGATCTCTCCTACACCCACATGCACTCTGATGCCATCTTCATGGGCTGTGCCAAATGGCTGTCCTGTTTTGAACAGAACCACAAACCTCTGCCATCATCTGAATTTACTGCTCCAGAAAAAGAAATATCCCAAACATTAATTCCAAGGGGAATCATTGAATATCTCCTCGGCATCCCCAGATCGATTACCTAAATGCAGTCATGAGTTTCTGTCAGGTCTCCTTCCTCAAGACCACTTAAGCAGGCAGTGGGGTTAAACCCTTCCCTGCATCTTAATTCTAGAGTTTCCCATTCCATGAGAGGCTCTTTTGGGGGGGATAAAGCCTTAACCTGATGTGAGGTTTTATGGATTAGTGAACCTCCTGCCATCCTCAGTTACCATTAAAGCCGGTGGCTGAACAATTTTGTAAACAATGGGGCCACCCCTGGCTCATGGGTCTAACAGTTTATGAAAATGGGCCATTGGTCTTCAAGTAGCACCCCGTGGTGTTCTTGCACTCCTTTGGCGTACTCCTGCTCAAGAGCCACATAAAATTCAAATTCTGTTTCCCTGTCTGGAAGGGCCAGGTCAGGAGCCTCAGATCATCTGCTTTTGAACACTTAAAAGTTCTGCCAGGTTCTTACCTGGCAAGATACCAGTGTCATAGGAGACATCTGTGGCTGCAAAAGACCTGCCTTTAACAGGCACTCAGGAACAGGCTGTAACCCCTTTCCTTCCCTCCCCTCAAGTAGGGTATTGCTTTTCAGACACCACTTGTGTTGGTGGCTTCCAAGTCATTTGCAAGCTTCCATTTCTCATTTTCCACATTTCATTGGCACTGCCCACACTTGTGGGGCTACTTCAGCATAGGCCTGCTCAGACATTTGACACAAAGTTACAGTGCTGGGAGCTTCCTTATCCCCTTGCATTATATGGACTTACATTCCTACTTTAGCCATGGACACTCTTCCCAGTAGATGGCAATCACAATGAGGAACAAACAGAAAGTCATGCATTTCAAACCAATCCCCTACATTTACCAACAGCGGTTGAAAAAAATGGTTCCTCTACCCCACGTACACTCGGAATAATTGTCCTGGTTTAGGGCAAGTTTGGGGAGAATCTCCCAAAAGGGCCCCTTCAGAGAGCAAACCCACACGGCCCCTCCCCACCCCCAACCGGTTGGGGAAGGATTCCTAGGAAAGAAGTGGAAAGAACCTGTTTATTGAACAGACAGAGCACCCCCCAACACACAAAATGAACAATACTGGATCACCATTCTCACAAGATAACAAATTCAGACAGTCTCTCTCTGGGGAGTGGTCACTTTGTTGTTGGCCTCTCCAGTGCTGGGCAGACTGCTGCAGGCCACAGAGTGCAGACTCTCGGAGTTTCCCAGGTCCCAGTCCGGAGCAGGTTGCCCAACAGAACAGACAATTTGGGACACAAACATCACAAAATCCCTCATGGGACAGGCATGCATGTGATGGGTGACTCTGAAGGGCTGGCAGATGACTGTGTTCCATTGTGAGGCACATGGGAGGTGTTGGGTTTTCCTGTAAGACATGCAGGGGATTGGGCCCTTTGTATATGCTGCTGAGGCTGCAGCCAGTGCTGGCTCCCTCTGACGCTGCCTGGCCAAGAGCAGCCCCAGGAGCAGTGAGCAGAGGCAGAGCAAGGCAGGGAGGAGAAAGAGCATGGATGAGATTGCCCTTGAAATGCAGATGTGCTCTGGGGCCCACTCCTGGCCAGGCTCCCTGCCCAGAGCCATCCCCTGCTCACCGGGGCCTTGAGGGGCAGCTGTGCAGCTGGGCCAAGCTGTGCCAGCAGCTCCAGCCGTGCTGGGGAGCCTTGGCAGCTCTGGGCCCTGCTGTGCACCAGGCTCCCTGTGTGCCAGCGGCAGCTGGGGCCTCTGACACCTCCTCTCTCCACAGGTCTCCCTCGGCAGTTTCACAAGAGCTCCCAAAGCATTCACTCTGGGAGAACTGGCCCTATCATCATCTATCCCTATGCCAGTCCCTGCCATGTCCCTTCCACAGTTGTGTTGCCAACAGATTGCTGTGCATGTGCCGCCAGCACCACCCAGAATAGGACCCTCTGTCCCTAAAGCTGCTGGCCCTGATTTTGAGCCAGGACTGAGTGTGTGTCCCTCTTGCCAGGGAAGTCCTTGAGTGCCTTTGATCTTCAGCTCTGGTGTCTGGGTGGTGCCCCTCGCAGCAATGGCAGGGCTCCTTTTCTAGGCATAGCCAGGGGTGGGCAGCAAGCAGCCTGTCATGGGGCTCCTGAAACACCATGCTGTCTTCTTTTTTTTCAAATTTGGAAACTGGAAATGTTTAGAAAATATTTAGTAATATATCTGTAGGAAAACATCCCCAAATATTTCCTCCCTATTTCCATAGCAGTTTAGGATTTTTCAAGGAGTATTTATAATTCTGCAAAGCGCAGAATATTCTTACACTTCCAGAATAGAAAATTAAATTGCGTTTAAATAACAATCTTTGCTTTAGGAAGAATGTAGACACTGCAAGAAACCCAGTCTGTAGCAGTCTGGGGGCAGTTTCCTCTACTACTTCTGACCTGGTTTGGCCGGAGGAGCGTGGCTATAAAAACGGGATGGGTCCAATGCAGTTGGCAAAAGTAGATTTTAAAATATCAGAGCATCCATGTGATCAGAAGGCAGCATCTAAGGCAAACACACCTGGGAGCTGCCTTCAACAACCGTGTGGGTCAGGGGCTTCCTTGCAAAATACACAAGGTTGTGGCTAACTTAACAACACATAGCATTATGTGGGGCCAGGTATCCAATCCTGTACTCAGGCCAGGGACCAAACCATCTCAAACTAACAGAAAGGTAGAACTTGAGACCTGACCCAGCCCTGGGTAACCCCCTTTCAGTATCCCATTTACCATGGCCTCATGTTAATACTGTCCAAACATGGAGCCTGGGCCAAATCATGATGCATCCTATCTGATCCAGTCCCCATACCAGCCTGCTGCAAAGGCTCTTTCCCCACTTGAAATTTGTACCTAGTCACAACAGAATTACGTAAAACCTTCTGTCAGATATTTTCTGGACTTTCTGACAAGCTCACCTCCTAGTCTCCAGAGGCAAATTTGAGCACAGTGGAAATCAGCCACTTCCTCTCTTCAAAGGTGCCCACCTGCAGCTTCACAAGAATGGCTGAACACCTCAGTCTGGGCCAGGTAGACTGTACCTGTTATTTCACAGCTTTATATCCATGCCCAATATCCCTGTCACAGCTGCACTGCCAGCTTGTTGCTGTGCACATGCTGCCACCACCCAAAACAAGACCCTCTCCCACTGAAGGCACTGGCTCTGCTCTCAAGCCTGGACTTCAGGTGGGTCCCTCCTGCCAGGCCAGGCCTTGGCCCATGTTTTATGTTCCAATAAAGAGATGGAGCTGTCACAGCAGTGTCCGGGTGGTAGCACCAGCAATGCCCACATGGCACCAGCACTGGATGAGCTCCATGTCCGTGAGCAGCCGTGGATGCCCACGGTGTGGGCAGGCAGGAGCCAGGCAGGGGCTGCTGTGAGCAGTGTCAGGGCCATGAGGGGCTGGGGCAGCCCATGCTGAGCATCCCTGGGCTGAGGGCACATTTCCTTCTGTGGCATCATCTGGGCCTGCACCTCCTCCAGTGGCATGGCCAGGAAAAGAGGGAAGCCGTCAAGAGCATGTCCAGGGACACAGCCTGACCAGCAATGTCAGCAGGCAAAACAAAGGTTTTGCTAAGCAATGGCCCTTGGATGAAGGAAAACATTTCCAATCAGGGCAGTCCATTTGTACAGATGTGGGGATACTCTTGGGGTACAGCTAAGGCTTTGAGGTCACAGCAGGCTCTGGGCTCACAGCAGGCTGAGGTCACAGCAGGTTCTGAGCTCACAGAGGTCCCAGAACCCCGTGCTTGCACAGCACCACAACCACCGACCACTCAGTCCCTGACCACAACTGCTGTGGCAGTGGCGGTAGCAGTGGTGCTGACATTGGCACAGCAGTGTCAGGACAGTGGTGGCAGCAAGAGCTACGAGAGTGGCAGAGGGCAAGGCACCATGGCCCTTGCTCTGCGCCTCTTCCTCCTGCTCCTCCTGGCAGTGGCCCTGCCTGCCAGGGCTGCCCAGGCTGCTCCATTGCAAGTGCAGGGTGCAGGTGAGTCCACGGCCTGGCTCCCCTTTCCTGTGACACTGCTCCATTCTCCCTGGGAACTCTTGGGAATGGTTTTCCATAGGGCTTTAGGAAGGCTTTCCTCTGCCAGAGGGAGACAATCCCAATGGGCCCTGGCTTGCTCCAGACGCCTGACCAGAGACGTTGCACAGGCCCTGCAAAGAGGGACAGAGACCAGGAGCCATCCCAGAGCTCCACAGGCCCCTCTGCAGCTTTGGCCATGTCCATGGACATCTGGCTCCCAAGGCCTTACCTGACCCCTGTGCAGTGCCCACTTCCCAAAGGTAGCAGGTGATCCCAGCACACCATGGAAATGGTTCTGATCTCTTCTCCCTTCTAGATGAGCGTGCTGGGAAGGCTTCTCCAGCACCTTGGCTTCATGAAGATTTGCTGCCTCTGGAGCCTCCTGCAGGTATGTTCTCACTGTCCCACCAAGGAATAATCATTGATAGCATGGCAGGAACCAGGTGATAGAAGCTTCTGTGGCTCTTGAGTTACAGGTGTGCCTGCAGGGAAGACTTTTCCAGCTCCTTTGCTGGTAGCTGCACACAAGGCCGGCTCCCGTCGCAGGGGTGAGTAGTGTGTCCCTGCTGACCCCACAGGCTGAGCACTGCTTTTGTGGGATGCATTCATCTGAAATGCAAATGCTTTCTGTTCAGGTCCTCCTAGAGGGAAAAACAAACCTGTAGGAGATATTAAGTCCCTGGACACATCCAAAGACATGGACAAGAAGCTGAGTGATCTGGAGAGACGTCGTGGTGGGTGCATTTCCCTCAGCCTTCCCCTGACACTCAGCAGGCACGGGCTTTCTCTGCACATCCACACGTGCCGTGCCCCACACAGCAGCAAGGGATCCGTGACAGCCTGGCTGTCCCACTGCTGCTGCTGCTTTCACAGCCTGCAGGGCTGTTTGCCAGCCTGGCCTGGCTGCAGCTTCTGTCCAGCCTGTGCAGGAAGGCATTTGGCATCAGCTGACAGGGAGCACAAACTGCACCATGAGCCTTGCACACCTGGGGATCCCCTGCAACTTTTTAGTCTCCCAGCACATCCTCAGGCCCAGCTGTTTGGAGGAAGGAGGGCCCTGGCCCAGCCCCAAGAATCCTGCATTTCTCCTGAACCTTACCCATGACTTTGACAAGTATTGTCCTCTGAAGATGCCACCTCCCCAGTGCTGAACAATTCCATCTGACACAGCTGTCCCTTTTCCTCTCTCCAGCCATCAACCCAAAGGCTGTGCTGAAGCCAGTGTTTCCTGGAGGAAGCAGTGGCTCACTGGCAGCCTCTGCTGCAGAAAGGGAGGCCATGGCAGGCACAGTTTCAGGAGGTAATTGCTGTGCCTCTGGGCCTGCTGAGGCTTCAGCTGCCATCTCTGCTGTCTGGCAGTGTGGGCACACAGCATTACCTGACCCCCTGACAACGCTCAGTTCCCTAGAGAAGGGGATCCAAGCATACCATAGAATGGTTCCCATCTCTGCTTCTTCTAGACTGGGGTCGTGACTTGCATAATTTGGAAACGCTGGTAAAGCATGGCTTGAAGAACTTGGAGCTTGGTGAATGTAAGTTGCCAGTAATCCTTTCCTAACACAGTAATCATTGTCCAGAGTAATATTCATGTATTGTCTTGGTTAAGATCATCTGAAGTTTGATAGATTATGGAAATTTTGGCCTGGAAATTTCTACTCTTGCAGCCCACAGCAATCCCACAGGATCGCTGTCAGTGGAAGGAAGGAACATTTAGCTGTCAATCCTCTTCCCATGTGCAATGCAAGTGTCTCCCTCTGTGTGCTCTGTGCAGCCACAGAGAAGAGCAGAGAGGGAAGGGGCCGGGCCCAGGGCTGTGCCCCGAGTCTGTGCCTTGTGCAGCTCCTTTGCCAGCCCCAGGCAGCCTGAGCTGCTCCCGCTGCCGCTGCCAAGCCCCGGCCCTGGCTGTGGCTCAGTTCAGAGCTGCTGGCAGCTCCTGGGAGTCCCTTCTCCCCTGACTGCCCTTCAAGGGGCTCCTTCCATCTCAATGTGGGGCCACTGCAGACACGTGGGGCCTTGGCCCTTGCTCCTGAGTGGAAGGCAGAGATGAGGCTGATGCCTTGAAGGGCACCAATCCCCCAGGTGCACTCACTGCCACTCCAGCTGAAGGAGGATCTCCTGCAGTGTCATGGGAGCTGTTCTGTCCTGCCTTTCTTTGCAGATGAACCCTTTCATGAAGACTATCTGCATTCTCAAGCCATATCCAATACTGAGCCTGACGATGAGGAAGAGGGTGAGGGTAGGTCAAGGCCTTTCTCCCTGGCACAGCTGCCAGCTCAGAGCCCAAAGCTCGGCCCGGGGAGCATCACTGCAGGAGCCAGAACAGAGCCATGTACTCTGTGTCCTCGTCCTGCGTGATGCCCTCACCGCTCCTGCAGCTTAGTGCTACCCTTGCAGTGCAGCAGAGATGAGGGAATCTTCTGTGGCTGTTGATTTACAGGTGTGTCAGCAGGGAGGAATTCTCCAGCTCCTTTGCTGCTTGCTGCACACAAGCCCGGCTCCCATCGCAGGGGTGAGTAGTGTATCCCTGCTGACCCCACAGGCTGAGCACTGCTTTTGTGGCATCCATTCATCTGCAATGGAAATATTTTCTGTACAGGCCCCCTGAGAAGGAAGAACAAACCTGGAGAAGACAATAAGTCCCTGGAGATATCCAAACATCTAGAAAATAACCTGAGTCATCTGGAGAGACATCGTGGTGGGTGCATTTCCCTCAGCCTTCCCCTG
>JAGMWU010000182.1:21575-45459 GCA_018697195.1 Certhia americana | reverse complement strand
TTCTGTCCCTTATGGACAGAAGAACTTCATGCCATGCAGGAGATGAGACAGGCAGCAAGCAGAGAGGGACCCTAAGGTTACTCTTCCAGTAAGACACTCTCAGATCAGTATTTAGTCCTTTCTTGGTGTGACAGAGGTGTGGGAAGGCTGGTGAGGATGTAGGCTGTGTAGAATCTGACTGATCAGGAACTTGTTTGCCTCTCCCTGTTGCAGGGCTATACTTACCAAGTTGGGAGGACTGTGGGGGAGCATTCATAATGTCATCCATTGTGCCATTGAGTAGGTACAAGTTTCTTATGTCAACATCAGGAAAAGATGCTGCCAGGGCCAGCAGGCAGGTCAAAAGCAGGAGACAAAGGCATTGGGTAGCTGAAATGGGAAGAGATTGGAAGGAAGAGATCATAACTCTTTCTACTGGAAAGCCACTAATCCCATTCAGAGTAAAACAGGAAAATAAAACTCAGTGTAGAGCTCCCTCAGAGCCATGAGCCCCATGCAGACAGGTTAATTTAGATGAGCTGTCATATACACATTAGCAGGAATCATTAGTGGTGGCAGTTTCTGTAGTGGTATTTGAGATCAAAGTGCCAAAACCTTGTCCAAACCCAAAGTGTCCATAGTCAGAAATCCCTATAAAACCCAAGACTCAGGGCTAGACATGACAAGCAGGATGAACACAGAGGGAGGAATCCCCTTTCTTCCCAGCTCCCATCATGCTCCCATGACACATCCACGTGGTTTGAGCTGGGAATTGCCCTGGGGCTGTGGGCAGTAAGACCCTGGGTGTCTGTGTGGGAACAAGCCCCAGGCAGGGCCATGTGTGTGCAAGCAGCATGACAAAGAAAGGCAGCACAGACCTTCAGGAGTTAAAGGGGCTCTGGGGTAAATTATGCCCTTTCTGTGGTTATGTTGGTTATGTGGCTACTTCAAGATTTCCATATGTGGACAGCTGGTTTGGTCTGCTCTGGCTCAGAGCACGAGGAAAAACCAGCACACTTTTTGCAGCATTCAACCTAAGTAAAATGACAGAAAGTTTGTCATGATTCCTAAAGAGTGGGACACTGTGGAGATGCCTGCCCAGGGGGAATTGTGTTCCTGATAATACAAGTACATTTCACCTGGCAGATTACCAATGTGAACCTCTCACTGTTCAAAACCAAGCAGAGCCAACACCTACTGCATTTCCCAGGGGTACCTGAGTTTGGCACCATTCTCTGGGATGCCTGAGATGGAAAATGATCATGGATGCCAGCCTGGAACCACTGTGGGATTGTAGCCACCCTAGAGCCAGACACCCCTTTCTGGGAATGCTGAGATGTCCAAATCATTCCTGCTGGTTACAGTTTTACAGCAAGTCTTTTAAACACACTTCAGTCCAACTGATTCACTTCTCAGTTCCTACATAACATTTGGTGTGTTGGTATTCTTGTGTTTAGGGACATGTTTAAAGACATCTTTCCTTGAGGCCCCCAGTGAAAAAATGCTCCCCCCACTGCCAGCCCTCCCTTCTGAGACTGGTCATGAAAAGTCTGCATAGGAATGAGATGCAGGAGGAGGATCAGCCTCTTGGGGGTGTTCTGCTGGGGACAGCAACATGTTTTTGAGCATTTGACCTCCAGATCTGGGTACCTATCCAATATCCCACATTCAGCAGGAAAATCTAAAAAAATCCCTTTTCTAGTCTTGAGTATTTAGCACGTTCCTTAGAAACTTAAAATTGCAAAGAATGGTAAATATGAAACGTGTAAAATTATGTGTGTGGCACTCCAGGGCTACACTGGTACAAAACCTGGAATGGCAAAAGCCAGTCGGCTCCTGCCTCATCTCCCAGCCCAGGGCAGAGCAGGCCAGCAAGGTGATGGACTTCATCAACCAGATAAACAGGGTGTGGGGAGAACAGGGACCCTGCAGCAAGTTCTTTCTGGTGTACACGTGACCTGCGCACACACAGAGTCCCCATCCCATCCCATCCCATCCCATCCCATCCCATCCCATCCCATCACCACCCATCCCATCCCAGCCCATCCCCTCCCATCCCATCCCATCCCATCCCATCCCATCCCATCCCAATCCCATCCATCCCATCCATCCCTCCATCCCATCCCATCCCCTTCCATCCAAACCCTACACCTCACACCATGCGTCCTCTGTGGGCACCCTGTGGAGCACCAAGCTGGGTGGTTTTATCCTGGCTGGAGGGGTGTCCAGCCTGAAAGTTATAGGGTTGAGCAGGTGATGGGGTGGAGGCGAGACCCAACCTCAGCACTTGTTCCTCTCTTGCTGGCAGCAGGAGTCAGTGGCTTTAGGCTATTGGCTCTTTAATCAAGTGATCAGTCCTCAACCAGGTCTGTGTGTCACACAGGTGAATAGCTTTCTTCAGAGGCAAAGCAATAATTTGGGCCAATAACAAAATAGGCTAAATAACCACAATCACTGTGCAGTGTTTCCCCAGGGATGACGTTCTTGGGCATCTCCCAAGCTCACTGGGAAGTAAAAATACTAGATGCTTTTACCTCCTGGATGGAATCAAACATCAGGCTAAATCACTCTCTAGAGTTGACATTGAACTCAACAGCCCCTGGGAACCGCCACAGACCCTTCAGGGAAGAGGTACTCCCATGTGTTCCTGGGAAACTGACCCTGAACTTCAGAAAGTTTCACTCCAGTGCCTCCTGACACCCTGCCCCTGCCACTGTCATTCTGTCCCTTGTGCCCACACACTGTGTGTCCCCCCCCCACCTACGCAGCACCATGGGGCCCTTGCAGCAATCACAAGGGAGTTTTTGGGCATCATGAAGTGGCCACGGATGTAACATGGTCTCGCTTCAAGCCCCTCTCTACTCTAGGAGTACTTACACCATGGATGTCTACAGAAAATGCCAGATCTCCCTTTCTCAGTGATGATTTCCTGCATTGTTTCTGAGTTATGAGGGCTCCTGCAGCCCAGCAGCCACACTTGGGCTGGACAGGCAGGGCTTTTTTGTCCACAGACTGTGGTCCTTGCGTGTGGTCACCTGTCAGGGACACTCCTGTGCCTGACCTGCTGTGCCTGTGCAGGGCTCATCAGGCCTTCCTTCTCCCGAAGCTTTCCAGCACAGGAGGCTCTGGTGGAAGATCAGATGAGCCAGAGCAGGCAGGGGAAAGGTCACAGAGAGGATTTCTCCAAATGCCCATCTCTCCCTGGACCATTGCCTACTATTCAGTGTATTTCACAGAAAGCACGAACCTGGAAAAGTTTGTGTTTGGAAGGTGTCTCTTTTCTTCATATTCTTCAAAAACCATCTTTGTTCAAATCCCCCTGCCATGGGCAGGGACACCTTCCACCAGCCCATATTGCTCCAAGCCCTGTGAAACTTTGCCTTGAAGCAATGTTCGAATAACTGGCAAGAGCCACAGTTGTTTGTTGCTGCTGCATTCCCCAGACTGACTTTAAAATGCAGCCAAGGAGTGAGGGAAGGGATTATTCACTTCCACAGGTGCAGAACACAGCTGGAGGTCTGGAGCTAGTGTGGGTCTCCCATGCAGAGCAGCAGCTTCAGCTCCAGAAGAATACAGCTAAGAGCACCAGGACAGTTGAGGTGGATTGGATCAACCAACTTATGGTAGGAAACGAGAACTTGGAGCCAGATTTTTCAAGGAGTTCATGATGGTGGGATGAAGAAGCAATGGATCATAATTTGGAACATGGATTCAAGTTAGAAAATGAAGCTTTGCTTTAACATGAACTTGATCAATACTGGGACAGGTGCCCAGAGAGAGTCTGTGACTTTCTCTTCTTAGAGGTGTTTCAAGACTTGAACAGGACAAGGCCTTGCTTGAGCATGTTTTGGACCATCCATGGTTTTGGCCTCCAGAGTCCTCCAAACCTAATTGTTCATCACCCTTTTGGAATTCTGTGGCCTCCTTGGAAGTGTACAGGGCATCATGAGAGCCATAACACAAGATGAAGGAAGGGAAATTAGATCAAGAAAATCAACCTGAGTTGTTTTCAAAGGATGGAAAAAAGAAAAAAAAAAAAAAGAAAAGTTATGGGCCCGCCTATTCCTTGACATTCATCAACTGACCCAGATGTGGACCCTAACAGCCCATCAGCCCATTCAGAGTTTTTCACTGTTTTGGTGTGAGGCCAAACCAGTAAACCCAAGGTCCCCTCGCTGTCGTGGATACCCTGTGTCTCCAATTCTCTGCAGACCCCCTCCCCAGCCCTCAACATCTTGGTACTGGCCTTGCACATCACCTCCCAGCTGGGAGGGATTTGCCCTTTCATGGTTGTGAGCTGCCATGGCCCTGGTGGCTGTTGCCTGTCCCACCCAGGACCTTCACCTTTGCCTGTGAGTTCAGTTTAAACTCAGGCCCTAGACCCTCCAGTCCCTCTCTTGAGCCACACTGAAGCACACAGGGGGACTCTAATCCCTCTCTGTCCACTTTTTTTTCTGGATGGTCTCAGACTTACTACTCTTTGGATGGTTTATTTCATGGATGGACTGCTCACATCCCCTGTTGGCATATTCAACCCTGCCCTCTGCCCTGTGTCCCTTCATCGTGGATCCTTGTTCCAGCCTGGCTGGTTTGCCTCACATGGAGCCCACACTCAGACCTTCCCACTGTCTTTACTGGCAGGACAGACATCCCCTCATCTCACCCTTGCTCCCAGCCTCTCAGCAAGCTAGCAGAGTGACATGAAAGGGTTCAGATGAACTTGATCACATAATCACAGACATTAAGGCTGGAAAAGACCTCCATGAATCAGTAAGTCCAACTGACAACCCCAGCATCTGTGCTCATCTACAAACCATGGTCCTCAAAGTGTCGCATCCACGTGTGTTTTTGAATGTTTCCAGAGATGAAACGCACTGCCCTGGGAAGCTGTTCCAGTGCTTGATGACAATCTTTTTTCATAAGAATTTTTTCCTAATATCATTCTAAAACTCCTCACTGGTGCAACTCGAGGCTACTTTTAATCTATCCTGTCAATCCAGGAATCCCTTACCAGGGATCCTTATCTTGAAGTGGTCTGGATGCCACTGTCCATCAAGGCCTGATAGTGCAGTGCTTGACTTCCACGGAAGTCTGGATGAGGGTTGGTGGGACCCCCTCACTTGATCCTGGAATTGCTGTAAACCAGTGTGAAGCCGTGCCATGAAAAAAAAAGTCCTGATTCGAAATCAACACAGAATAGAGTGAAGCTTTACATCTTAAATTTGACTTGAAAAGTAAGGAGCTTCCCTGGACCCTCTGTCAGGAAGAATACCCTCCCAAAGCATTTGTCCCAGAGCATTTTGTGGTCCAAAAGACAGAGGACTCCTGTGTCACATTTCTGAGACTGAGTGGTCTGGAGGGCTCAGTAGGACCACAGATGGGAATTGGGAAGGGAGAGTGGCAAAGGGTATCCATAGAAACCGTTTGTGTTAATTGGAGCCCTTGCTCGGGCATTCAGACTGGTTGCCATGGGGACAACTGCAGCTCTGACTGTGGGACACTGGCTCCACCTAAACAATGACTGAACTAAAACCTGCCAGTGAGCAGGCACCTCTCTTGAGGACCTGTCCTCAACTTTCCAAGGTCATGCATGGACTGGGTCCATAGACCTCTCCTCCTTTTCTAGTTTCTTCTGTATCTTTAAAGCTGGGTCCCTCCACTGCACTTTGATCCCAGCTCTCCAGATTTTGCTCCAAGTGTGCAATTCACATGGAGTGTTTATGTAGGGACAGTCAATAACTGAAATTCCTTGCATGGAGGGGGTTATTCTTTACCTCTCTGGCTGAAGGCGTGTGTCCCCTCCCCTCAGTGTGCTGTCATGAGATCCTAAACTGCTCGAGGTCGCAATGTGGAAGTACCCTCCTGTGCCGTCTACAAATGATGAGTGTGGAACCCACATTGGTGTGTGCAGTGGCCTATAAAGGCAGTGTGACAGCTCGATGGGAGGGTACACCACTGGGTTCCTGCTCTGCAGAGCTGTGCTGTGTCCGTCATGATGGGTGAGTTTCCTGCTCCGTTACAACCTCACTCCGAGCGGTGCTGGGCTCAAATGAGACCTCATGGGGTGAGTATGCAAAGGCCACAGAGAATGATGAGCAGGACAACAGCTGTGAGTTCCCTAGGATCAGGAGTGGTGTGCAGAGCAAAGCACCAAACAACAACACACTTTGGTGGCCAGCCCTGTGCCTGCCCCACCTGTGCCATTTTTCCAACATCCTGTCAAGGGAGGGTATGGGGAGTTCGCGTCTAAGCTTCACCTTGTCCTTCCTACTTGAACCAATGCATGTGGCATGTGTGTTGCTCAGGGATCCTGCCACAGGATCTCCCCATCTCCCAGGATCTGAGTGGAGTTCAGGATGTAGGGTATGCTGTTGGTTAGCACAAGGCTTGTATCCCCTGTGTGGGGCCAGGAAATCTTTCCTTCTGTCTGCTTGGGAGCAGGGCAGTAGGATGCATGGTGATTGGCACTTTCCTCCCCAGGGCTCCAGGCTGGGACACCTTTTCCCGCCGGGACCCTTGTGCCGCGTGCCCACCTTGGTGGCAATGCTTTCTCACTCTGTGCACAGCGCTGGCCCAGCCATGCCACACTGCCACCCCGGAGGTGAGTAGTGGAAGGTGGGGGGCACTGGCTGGGCACGGGGGCAGAGCAGGACACTCAGGCATGCTTCTCTGCAAGGGAAGGCGAGCAACACCAAAGGGATGCACAAGCACAGGGAAAGCCTCACACTACGGACCCCACGGCTTTAAACAGTCGCCCCTGACTCCTGCCAACCACCCCCTTGGGTGGGTCCATGCTGAAAACCAATGGGTTTTGCCCAAAAGACACCACAGCTTGGAAGGATTGCTGTCCATGTGTGTGAGGCTCAGTTTCTAGGAAGAACCCTCCCGCTATTTGTCTTTGTTGTATTAGCTCTTGCTGCTCAAGAAACATCCTCCTCTACCCTCCCTTTAAGGAGGACTACAGTACCTGCAAGAACCCAGATTTTCATGGGTTGAACTAGAATTACCCACAGCAATGTGTCTCCCATCAGACACAAACCAAGACAACAAATTAGATGGCAAATTAGTTTGGGCTAGTAGTCATGAGAGATCAGATAATCTCAAGCTGAGGGAACAGACCTGGGTTCTGGGAGAACAAATCTCACTGGGGTAACAAGCTGGGGGAAGAGACCCCTCTACTACCAAGGCAGAACCTAAAGCTTCTATCCAATGCCATGAGCCCTGGGAAAATATCAATTTTCATTACATATCCTTATTCCAGTGGAGCCATTTTGGATTCTGCTGGTCCTGCAGAACTGTAGCTCAATGTATCAAGGGTATAATGGGTCCAGATATACTTGAAAGACTCACTGCACTCATGGAGGTTTTTTCACCCTTCGTTCCTTAGCAAGATGCATAGAAGGCTCCAAATGAATGCAATCATGAGAAACAGGTTCAGAGCTCTTATATAAGGCCACTGGCTCAGACACCTTCAAGGTTCCCTGAGGATGAGCCCGTGGAAAAGTCCACAGACAGAACTACTTCCTTTTTTGTCCTGAGTTCCTCCACTGATCTTCAGAAGCTCCTTGTTGTCCCTGTTAGACTCACGGACCTTCTCTTTCCCCCTATTCCCCCCACCCCATGTCCTGCTGCTGCAGCCTCAGGTTCCCCCCAACTGCAGCCGTCGCCGCAAAGGCAGCCCCACGGTGTGTACGTCATCCCGCCGGCCAGTCCCCCCAGCGCGTGGTGCTGGGTGTGACATGGACACCGAAGGCAAGGGCTGGAACCTGTCGTCCAGAGACAACTTCACGACACTGAGCTCACGTGGAAAGCAATCCTGGACCACCTACAAGTATGGCTTCGGGAATGTGCACAGGATTACGGGCTGGCACCGAGTACCTGCCCTGCTGACGCAACGCAGGGCACCTACAAGGTGCGCTTCGTTGTGCGGGACAAGGGCAACTCACCCACTAACCTGGAGTACGACATCGTCAAGTGGAGCACGGGCCAGCGGTAACCCGCTGAGGCTGGGCCGGCACTCATGGTGATGGGGATGTATACCTGACCCTCTACCACCCCCAAGAAGGGGGCATTCATGACAAAAGAAGTTCAGCACAAGTCGACAAGGCAGGACCAGTAAGCGGGAACTGCGCCAAGAGCTACGGGGGGTGTGTACAACAGGTGCCAGAACATCCTGCCAGCCACAAACTACTTGTTTGGCCAGGATTCTGTGATAATGGTGACTGTGCATCCTCCTCATCCTGGTCAAAAATACCCAGATGTGTTGTTGCACCGTGCCCAGCCCCCCGGGAGTGAGGGGGTGCCACCATCCCCATCTCAGTGCCCCCCCATTCCCTGCCAGTTCCAGTGCAATCGCTGCTCTGCACAGCCCTGCTCCTTCACCAGCCGAAACAAGCAGCTCTGGGACTCAGGGAAGCCATTGCCCGGATTCCACTGGGACGTGGGCAGCTTTGTCCCGTGCCATGATGCTGGCTGTCACTGAGGGCACAGGCCACTGGTTGGGATGAGTGGCCACTGGGCCAGTTCTTCCCCTGCATCCGGTGACCCTGCTTTGCCCAGGCCCTGCTCCTCCCTGGGCCCCGCACACGCCCCACAGCTCGGCTATCCTGGTGGAGAAACAGCTGCAATAACCCTGAGCCAGACTGTGCTGCCTCATGTCACCTGCACACGGTGTGGGGGGATCACTCTGTTTCAGGTCTTCAGGTGGCAGACTTGGGTGAAATAAGTGTGTTTTAGGCAATATTCCTTTCATGACTTGTTCCGGCCAATGCATACTGGTACTGTGGCTGTAGGCAACATTAGCCACAGGGCCAGCCAAGCACTGCAAATGCAAAACCCTCACTCATAGTTTGCCCCTGTCATGGCTGGTGGTGCTCTGTGCTGGGAAGAAGAAGAAACACCACAACGTGGGAGTGTAGATAGGGCAGTGGGACTCCCTAGGGTGTGAGTGATTGGTGGGTAGTCAATTCCATCATTCCCCTAGCTGCAGACAGGGAATGTGTCATGAAGTTCCCTTGTGGTGCAGGGAAGTTTGAACTTGGGGCTTGAAGACCCACGCGCTGCTCCGCGCACTCCGTGGAAAGAAAGCTGTAGCTCAGGCAGTTTTGTGGCTTGGAATGCTGAACAACATGGGACTCTGGAGCCAGGTCAGTGACCAGGGCCCAGGGCACCCTGCAGAGCTATGGCATTGTTCTGAGGAGCTATTAGTTCTCAAGGAGCCTTCTCTGGCAGCCTTAGAGGCACCTGTAGATGGGCAGCACTCCTTCATGGGAGAGGGAGATACGGGGTGCTGCTGGTTGGGAAAGGCTCCCCAGTTGGGCTGCTGAGAACAGCCCTCTGGACTAGAGATACTCTGCTAACAAAAGCAGTGGTGCTTTCAGCCTGGATGCACGCTAACAGAAGGGGAGAGGCTAGACAAAGGCTTGGGGGCTCCTGCTAAAAACAGCAATTCCACCCAGTAGCAAGTCTGCGTGATTCTGAGCTGCATTTCTGGGTCTCCTCGCTGGAAGAGAACAGTTGCACTCAATGATCCTTGATGGGCCCCTTCCCAACTCAGAATATTCTGTGCATCTGTGAGTGCAACCAGTGAGACTTTCTCCTGCTCTGTTCAGCACGGCTAGACCAACATCCCTCACCTCTGCTCAGCATTTGGGACAACCACTGCTGAGTGTCCCAGTCCAAGTTAAATCCATGGAGGCATTTTCATACAGATCCCAGCTGATCCAGAATCTGGAATTCTGGGACCCCTGCCATGTCAGGCTGTCTCGCTCTCACATCTGCCAGACAGACCGCAACCACATGATGGCTGGGTGGCCTTGCAGTAACTGTTGTTCCTTTCCCACTCTCCCATTTCCCTCCCAGTGGCCACAAGTAAACGAGGCAGGAGCATTGGCCTGGGATTTCCCACTCATGGCTGGCAGGGTTGAATGACCTGATGCTTCCCTTTCACCTTCTGCTTGCTGTTGGTTGTTTATGCTAACAATCCCTTTTTGGCCGATCCACTGGGAGTGAACCCTCTTCTTTAAGTGAAGTTTTGTCTGTAATTCCTCACTTAAGTTGTATGAAAAATTCCTTTGAAAACTTATTTCTTACTGCACCAGAAGCCCTGGTGTTTTCTGGCGGAAAACAAGCAGCATTTGCAAGTCAATCCCAAATAAATGAGGACACTATGCGGTCTGAACGTAATTTTATTCTGCAGGATGAACCAAACGCAGCAGGGATGTGTTTGTGGCAATGGCCTGCCTGAGCTCAGTAACAGCTTAGGTTAGGTTAGCCTGGTAAGGGTGGATATTGTTCCTGCTGAAAACATCTGTACCCCAAAAGCAAAAAGAGCATAAACCATGCTGATCAGGAGGGTTGAGGTTTTCTGAGCACAGGTTTCTCTCCAGAAGGAACATGCTAGATACTGCCTGGCATTTATAAGATATATAGTTCTAATAATATAGATATAAGTTCTAATACATCCCAGTCCCCCCCAAACCCACCCCAATGATGGCCTAGACAGAGCCAGGGCTTTGCTACTTTTCATGACAGTAGGAAAACAAAGCAGTTCCTTTACAGAGGACAACCATTTACTCCCAGGCCTCATCATCAAAAGGGCCCCATCTGGGCACTGGCCTGCCATGTGGGACATGAAAGGGGGAGGAGTTTGCTATTGCTATGGAGTTGGTTTGTGAGGATGGGCCGAGGCTCTGCAGTTCCCCCGCACAGTTTGCCCCCTGTCAGCCCCTCTGACGTTCAGCTGCACAGAGTAACACGCTGAGTACCACCACCCACCCCATAGCGTGAGGCCACAGTTCCCTCTGTAAAGTGTCCTACCCGATCCTTTGTGAGAACTTCATATTGTTGTGCACTTTCCTGGGATTGTCTGAATCCATTGGCATCCTCGGCTGTCCCCTGGTGTGCTCCCAGCCCTGATCCGGGTGCCCTGGGACTCATCAGCCGGCTGAACAGGTTGTCGTCTGCAAACTTCATGTTGTTTGCAGCATCCCGATGACACACCTGACCTGGTAGATCTTCTCCTGGTGATCTGGTGATGTACTCGGTGCCCCGCCAGAACTCAGTGTGCACGGTCCCAAAGCCCGTTGCTTGTAGGTGCTCCAGGACTCAGCCCAGGTATATCCGTGTCCTGCCGGTTCCTCTGGATGACGGTCCCAGCCCCTGTCGCCCCACTCATCTCACAGACACCATGATGGGGTGCAGGTCCATGGGCTGGATGATGTAGATGCCACTGGTCTGCCAACATGGAACCTCGCTACGTCCCTGGGCCAAGCTTGGCAGGACAGAGGGGGACAGAACAAAAGCCTGGGAATCAGGACAAGACCTTGGGGCAGGAGGAGATTCATCTGCCAGAGAACATGGTGGGTATTAGTGCTCTCCCAGTTCAAGCAGTTCTGGAGGTGAGAGTGGGTTGGCCTCACCCTCTGTTCCTTTAATCTGTTTGGAAGACCTACAGGAGTCAGCCCCATTGAAAGCCCCAGACTGACTTAGGACTATGCTGATATCACAGTCCAAGAGCCTGATATGGGCCCCACTGGGCTCCTTTGGGTCTCCTGAAAAGGGGTTGTGCCACTACGCAGTGGTCAATGCGGGAGGAGGTGAAAGGACCTAGCCCCTGCCTGTGACTAGGGAAATGGGGGGAACGATCCCTTCAGCACCAAAGCCACCCTTCCCAGCCCTACATGACACACAACAAACATAACACACACAGAGCATTGCAGCCTAGCACTAGCACAACCTCCACCACCCTCCATCCTTTCCAGGGCCTAGAGACAGTTGCACGTCCTGGCCCTACCCAGAGCTGCCTGGGTATTGTACACATTCACACAACACCTGAATGCCCACAGGATGCTACCTACTGGTTCTCCTTCAAAACACTCATAAGTTTGTTGGAGGGAATTTCTTGAAGTTGTTTAGGCCTTTGTGTGTGCACAGAACGGCCTGGAAGCAGCCAGATGAGCAGAGAGCAAGGAGCAGAAGACACTGAGCTGGTAGAACGGGACAAGAAGAAAATAAGAAATGTGACCGTTTCTCCCATGGCACCAACACGACAGTTAACAGAGCCTGTTAGGTGCAGAGGGCATTGAGCATGCTGCGCAACATCATGCTACTCCCCTGCAAGCTGCAAAGCTGGCCAAAGGTATAGACGCCGGCCCTTTTTCCCCTTATGTGGCTGTTGGACGAGTAATAGTTTTGAGCAGAGCAAAGTACCCAACAAGTGCCCCTGAGCCAAGTTTTGCACTCCTGGTCCCTGAGCAGGGGCCTCTGGCTGGGGTGAGCCAGACACAGGGGATGAGCCGCTGCTGCTTAAAGGGGTGGCAAGTGCCCCCTAGAAGGGCCTGGTGCTACTGCTCCCATCAGTGTGCAAGAACCGTGCATGGAGCCTCCCCCTTGCTGAGCTGCCTACCAACCTTTGCTCTCCCCATTGCTTGGTAAAGGAGCACCCACGTCCCAGTCTCTGTACCTCACCCAATTGCTCCTGTGGAAATGCCCTCTGAGCACAGAGCTCTGGACATGGCTGGTGGCCAGAGGATTGTAGTGCCCTCTGCACTGGGCGGGCTCAGTGGGGTCCTACCCCCCCCTTTCCTGCGGGAAGTGAGATCAGGTTGGTTTCCTTCATGCCTTGCAGAAAACAGCTGCTGATGTGGAGCTGTGCTGTGGTTCTGATTGCAAAGAAAATAATTCCATGCCAGCAAGAATTCTTGGAATGGTCTCTTCTGTGAGTGCTTAGTGACTTGATGGAATTTCCCCTGGGAACAGCGCATTTGTGAAGAGTATTGCTCAGTAAACACTCAAATGCCACAGTCACCAGGTTGAGAGCAAACATAGGTATGTCCCTGCCTACCACCACTGCAGCTGGTGATGCCAGGTCAAGGGGCTCTTGTTTAATCTGCTCCAGCCCAGCCAGCCTGGCTTTGGGTGGGGCAACAAAGCAGTCCCAAGATCCTCAGGGAGGTGAACTGTTGTGGGACAGAGTTTGAAGCAGCTGGTGTGTTCTGGGGCACACAACACAGGCAGAGGGTTGTATTGGAGAGGTCTTTATTTAGGGGAAGGAGGAGAAGTCTTGACTCCCCAGTGGGACACAGTCCTAACCTGAAAGGAGGCAGCTGAAGGGCCTGATGAAAGGCTTCTGTAAGGCAGATGAGACAGTTGTGGCCTCTGGGCCAAGCTGGAAGAGTGGTCATGCAGGATGAGAGGAAAGCAAGTGTCTGCCCAGGAAAGGAGTGAAAACAGCTGGATGGAGGGCAGAAACTGGGATGAGAGCATGTACAGGGGGGATCTAAGCATGCATGGAGGAAAAACAGAGAGGACTGAGCATTCACAGAGGGGCAGAGAGGGATATCATGGTGGGACCCATAGGAACTGAGCACATACAGAAGGGAGAGTGGGATCTGAGCATCGATGGAGGTCAGCAGAGGGAATCTGAGGGCACCTGTTGTGAAAAAGAGGGATGTGAGCTGGCCCAGGGGAGGAAAGTCAGCACTAAAGAAATGTTGAGAGGACCAAAGGAGATCTAAGAAGGGGAACAAATGAGATCTGGGTGCACACAGAGGGAATGGAGAGCACAAGAGTGTACGAGGGGGAAAATGACAATCTGTTTGTGCGAGAACAGAGGGGCAGAGGGGTTTTAAGAGAGCACAACAAGGAGAATGAAGAGGATATGAAAGCAGCTGGATAGGAAAGGGGTGCATCTGAGAGTGGTTGGAAGTTAAGAGAATGAGTAAGAGATCCAGAGAAGCACTCAGAGGGAACAGAGGGAATTTGGAAGCATGCAAAAGTAGAATAGTTTGGTTGTAAGGCACTCAGAAAGGATGGCAGGGACAGGCAGTGCACAAAAGTAGATCTGATACAATATCTGGCATGATAAATTTGGCTGTGTTCAGAGGGAACCTGTGGATTCACAGATTCCCTGTAGTGCAATTTACCAACACAGTCTGGCCCAACTGAATAAGAGCTTACACAACCCAGGTTCATAAATAGTGTGGTTTAGGGAAGGAACAGGAAAGCAGATTCAGGATTGTTGGTGATAAATGCACTAACTACAGAGTGTTAATATGTATTATGATAGAAGGGATAGTAACAGGGATTTATTAGCTATAAATATATATTGATAGTTATATATACACATATATAGGTCTGCTCCAATGCAGTTAGAGGTGGGAAGCTCCAGAGGCATCCCTTCAGGGGAGAAGTAGAGACACTATCCATCTGCTGATCTCAAGCAAGCAGAGATGTTTCCCCTCCTCTTTTTGCCCTGAGATCCCACTTTGATACCATATTTTTTGGCCAGCTTTGCCCCAGACATTGTTCTGTTGTTGGCCCTTGTTGGAGTCAGGGCAGCCAAGGGGGACCCATCCCAAGCAGTCCCATTGATTCTTGACCAACTTAGGGCAGCTCTCAAGCAAGTCTGTCAAGATACTACCCTTCTCCCACACCCTACACCACCACCATCACTGACAGCTCTACAACCCCAGCTGCAGCTGGAATGTCCACCCAGGGAAAAGAAATGCTGCCCAGTACCCATTTTTAATGTCTGCAAGCCCAAGAACCCAATATTTCAATCACAATTATAATCCAGGTTTTCAGAACTCTCTGTTTTAACACTATTCCCATTCAAACATACAGCACAAGAAAAGCAATTGCAGAAATTTGTGTCTTTGCAGTGGATCCATGTGCTAAAGTCCCCTATAGTGAATCCAGGGATCTGGAATCCTCTTGGGTACTCTGATGTCCACGTCTGTGGCATGTCTGACGGACACAGAGGCACTGCCAGATGGCCCTGGGAGACAGAAGGAGGAATGGAGAAAGGGGGAGCAGGGAGGACACCCTATTCCCATTAGTGTGTATGTGGGGAGGATAGGGACATATGGAGCATTTGGAGGGCTCAATGGGCAACTGGGGGGTCCTCAGAGCAGCTGACAGGCCTAAGGGTGAAGCTATGGTATCCTGGGGACAACTGACTATAACTGGTGGCCCCAAAGGGACAGCAAGGGTTCTAGGGAAAACAGAGGGAAGTTGCAGGGTTTCAGGGCAGTTAGGGAATCTGGGGAAAGTAAAGCAGCTTGGACTGTTACTGGGTATAAGGGGGAGATCCTGGAATGGGCCAGAGGACAAAGGGAGTCCCAGGAGACATGGAGGGTCCTGTGAATATAGGAGTTCTGGAACTCTTTGGACCACCCTTGGACACCTGGGTCCCCTTGTACTTGCAGGGAATCCCAAGGGACTGAGAATTCGGGGGGGTAGGGAGTCCCATGCTGGTCTATGAAGAGCTCCAGAAGCATGGGGATTTTTAAAGTTCACCACCACAGTTCACCAGGTCAGGAGTACTCACATCAGCAGCAGAATTAATGCAATGGTGCCAGCAGCCAGAGCCAGCCCCAAGGTTGGTATGTGAGGCTGGGAGGTCTCGTCATCCCCCCAGTGCAGCACAGTGCTGAACACAGCCTGGAGTCCTTTCTCTTCCTCCACACTTCCCTCTGATACTGTGGGGACCCAGACCCCTCAGGTCACAGGGCCCTGCACCCAGGCACCAGCAATCCCTGCAGCTCTTGCTCCAGCCACAGACCTGGCTGTCCCCAGTGACCCAGGCACCTGGGGTCCCTGCTCCACCCACATGTCCCAGAGGAGTCAGGCACCAGGGAGCACATGCTATAATCCACCTGTCCACCATGAAGCCAGGTATCCTGGCACCCTGCTCACCCTCTTCCCAGGGACCCGGGTGTCTCAGGCCCCACTCTGCTCACTGCTCCCTGCCCCCAGGGCACTCAGGTGTCTGGACTCACCGTTGAGGTAGAAGAACTTTCGGACAACGGGCTTGGAACGTTCTCCCAGGCGACAGGCAACGGTCCCTGGAGCAGGTTCCTCAATGGTCAGACTGAAGGGCTTCTCTGGATTCCCCTTCAGCTCCTTGAACAGTGTCATGTCCTGTGTGCGCAGCTGGGCCGTGAGGGGACACATCAGCAGCGCCCAGACCACTGGGGACATGGAACCGTGCACATGCACACAAAGGCACCTGTGTCCTGCACATGCTTGACGTGTTCCCTGCATGCTTCTTGTACTCCTCGCTGGTGCAGGTGTGCACACCTCCCATCCCACACACATGTACACCCAGGGGTGCACACCCAGGGTGTACGCAAAAGTCACTTCCTGCACATGCAGGAAGAACTTCTTCCCTGTGAGTGTGGCCAGGCTCTGTGTAGCAGGGCATCCCATTCCCCACAAGAGCTGTGTTGTTTGTTAGCCAGTCAGATAACTCAAACAGGACAATCTGTCTTGTAATGAGTTATTTTTTGCACCACCGGGCTAGCACCAGTCTGGCATCTCCCAAATGCCAATAAACATCTTACTGTCAAAGTGAGATGTGGAAGATAAGCTGGGTTTCTCACTGGCAGCATGTCACTTTACAACTATAAAAGCCACAACAAAGTAGAAAGCTTCTATACATTTTCCTAGAAATGTATGGAGTTTCTTCCATGAATAGGGACACCTATTTCTCAGTTATTACCCCAGGGGTTGAGTGAAGGAATCTGTGTATGACATTATTGTCATTTTGGTGGAAAGTTACACTTGGCTCCTATTCAATACTATTTCTTTTGCTAACTTTAATATAGATACCTTGATATAGTGCAATACTGTTCTTTGCTATGTTGTAATCTACTAGTCGTTCTTCTAGTTTTCTACTGTGTAGTAAGTAATTCTGATTATGATCTTTCATCTATTTTGCCCATTCATTTGTTTATTAAATAATTCATTTTTATAAATATATCTGATTTGTCATCATTAGGACTTGCGGGCGAAAATAATTCCTAAGATTTAAACTGCTGCCAATTTCTGAGGCTAAGGAAGGATTTATTTTCATCTGAACCCATCTCTCTGAAAGAGTTTAAATGCAAAACAGAATCCTTTCTGACACTCAGACTCAGCATCAGGGCTTCTTTAATAAACTTTATCTGAAGCTTCCACTCTCCCCACAACACCTTGGCACAGATTGTGTAGCTAAGATGTGGCTGCCCCATCCCTGGAAGTGTCCAAGGCCAGATTGGTCTAGTGGAAGGTGTCCCTGCACACCTCCCAGGGGATTGTAATGAAATGAGCTTTAAGGTCCTTTTCAACCCAAACCATCCCGTGATTTTATGATTCCACACGTGCACACACAGATCTGCAAACACACATCTGCCTGCTACTCATGTCCACCTTCCACAGGGGCAAGCATCCCATGCTTACATAGCTGCTGCTTCTAGCACAGACAGCTGCTGTCCCCCTCAGAATGCCTGCTCACACCCTTGAAAGATCAACTCACATTTGGGACAAACATCCAGGTGACGGGCAGGCTGGTGGGGATGTGGAAAGGCACAGTGCAGCCCAGCACAATGGTTTCATCTGTGTAGGTCCAGATGTCCTGCACTGGGAGGATTGACAGGCTCATGAGCTCACATCTGCACATGCACTGACAGAGATGATGATGCTCCTGTGCTGACTGCAGGGATGGGCAGATGTGCACTTGGGCAGATGTCCTCAGTGTTGGACCATGGGTGAGAAACGTGGGGAGTCCCCAAAGATTTTTGTGTGGAAATCCTGTCTTTTGGATCAGCTTTGCTCACTATAATCTCATCATGATACTGAACACACCTCCACCCCAAAAGCTACCTGCCCCCAGTGTATGACCACCCTTGCTGTGCACACATTCTGCATTTTTCTAGCCTAGACTTTTAAAAGCAAAGTTAGACCATTTGACCTCAATCAGTACCAGAATTGTGACTGGAGTCATTCAAGTGCCACCAAACATAAAAAATAACCTAAGAATGGAGGAAAGTTGAGGAAGATTTCCTTACACTTAATACAAGTCTCTCATGGCCCCATACCTGGGCAGTCCAGGGGAAACTGACAGTCTGTGAAACGGCAGGTAGCACACTGGAAGACACGGGCAGCTGGCTGAAATCCTGGGAAAAAGAGACTTGGTGGTCCCAGGGAAGTGGGAGATGTACTAGGAGACAAGGGAGGGCAAGACAGAGGGACAGGCACTCACCACAGGGTGGGATGCAGGCTGGAACTTGTGGGGAGGAAGCAGTGTTAGACTCACTGGGGACCAACATCCTTGTAATGAGCTGTCAGGATTCAGCCCTTGTCCAGCCCAAATGGGGTCCTTGGGAGTTTCTCCAGGATAGGTGTTCCCAGGGTGGCCCCATACCTTTCTGCAGCTGCCTCAGCTTTTCCCAGATTGTGTTGACAGCTTCCTGCAGAGACTGGTTCAGGGGCTCTGGTGTGTCCCAAATGTCCAGGTAAGACAATGTGCCTGGCCCCCATAAACCTTTCCCAGACCCCACAGATCTCCCGTTGACTTATCCCCACAGATCTCACTTATACTACTCACTTTTATTCCATCTATCCCTCCTGAAGTCAGATATATTCCTAAATATCTCCTCAAACTCCCCAAGAAAGCTGTATATTTTGAAACCCATACACCCTCAGGATTCCCCAAATATCCCTTTACAGCTCCCAGACCTTCATATATCCTATATTTCACCCCAACCCCCTTCAAGGCCTCCACATCCCACCCCCCTTGCCCCATGTCTCATGTCCCATGTCCTATGTCTCACATCCCTCGCTCTGCTCACTCTTGCCCTTCTGCTCCTCTACTAAATACAGAGCATCCGTGACGATGTCCCGAAGTGCCTCACGCTGTCCTGACCCTGCAACCAGTACAGGGACATAGGAATCAGAACAGGGCTAGGGTTGGAGTTTCAGGGATGGGAAGGTCCAGTAAGGTCTGGGAATTTCTGGGGATTCCCGGAGTCTTGAACAAGATTTAAGGGATACTGGGAAATGTCAGGTGTCCCTGTGGATTCCTAAGATCCCAGGTAGGGCCCAAAGGGTCCCCAGTGTGTCCTTGGTCATGGCTGGGTGATTCTCATGGTTCCAGGCAGGTTTGGGATTCCCAAAGTTCTCTTGGGGCCAAATCAGGACTGAGAAGACCTTGAAATGGTTGTAAGACCCAAAGATGCTTATCTGGGGTGGGTCCCTAGGGTCCCCAGCTTCCTGGGATCCTGCTCAGTGTCAATGTGAGAGCCTAGGCTGAAATGGGAAACCCTAGAGGGCTCTGGGGTGCTGTTCAGGGTGGGGATCCCCTTTGGGATGGATGTTCCTGGTGGAAAGGACAGACCAGTCAGGACAGAGGCCCTGGGCAGGATCCCTGTTGGGTTTGGTGTCCCTAGGGACATATGACGTACCTACAGTGACAGAGGCAAATGGTTTAGCAGCCTCAGTAAGGGCCTCCTGGCATCTTCTATGACTGGGGTCATTGATATAGGTCCCAGTAATGTCACTGCAAAGCCGTGTCCGCTGAAGGCGGGGAGCAAAGCAGAGCAGGCAGGGGTGCACCTCAGGGAGGGAGATCATTAGGACCCACAGACAAAAGCCAGGGTTTCTAGAGTGCCAGGGGACTAACATCAGCATCAGAGCCATAAACCACCACCCCATGACCCCAAACCTAGCACCCAAGTGCCTGAGTTCCCTGGACAAAGGCAAGGTTCCAAGGTGGAACCTGGGTCACCAGGGAAACAGATAAAGTGGGAGGCCACATTCTAGCCAGCCACACTCACCTCACAACAGCCTAAGGTGTGGGGCAGAACCCAGCAAGGAATGTGTAAGCCTCACGTTTGAACAAGAGGAACTGAGCCAGGCCAAGGTTATAGCAGCACTGCCACCAAACATGGACTGTCTGGGACAGGGTATTTGTATGTGTGTCCTGAGGAGATTTTTCTGCCTCTCTTCTATATTGTATTCTTGCTTAGAGGACCACACACCTGGTCTCACGTAAGGTATTAGATCACTCAGCTCTCCAAAACAGAGAGAGAGAAAGAGAGAAACTACAAAATATTATCGCTAACGACAAAGAAAAAGACTCAGAAAGCAGCTGAGTTGATTTTACAGGGACAAGAGTTCCTGATGTAGGAAGCAACACATGAAAATGTTTGAAGGTGAAAAACAATCATGAGACTGAAGTTTCGTGAGAAGCCCCAGTACCGATAGAAGGCAGAAGGTGCGGTTAAAAGTGACCTGGCATGTGCCAAAACATTTCATAAATGCAAATTGCTATTTCCGTCCAGCTTGCAAATGTTCACTCTTATCCCTCTCCTGCTAATGAGCACAGAGACCATGACCCCCGGCTGGCAGCCACGGGCACTGCACTGGGTCTGACAGAAATGACACCATGGGCCAACAGCCTGGGCTACTGGATCACAGCGCCTGCCAACTCTCTCCTGCTGACAGAAACTGAGGTGAATGCAGGAAATGTTGGAGACCTCGCCAGCTGATGTAGATGCCATTGCACCTCCACCAGCAGAGAACTTGCTGAGCTTCAGCTGGACTTGGGCAGGGATTGCCTAAAGCCTCTGCCCTTCCTGGCTGCCCCAGAGTGCAGCAATGCAGTGCTGCTGCAAACCAGCAGCTGGAAAACCAGCCCTGGCTGATGGCCCTGAGCGTTCAGCACCAGAGTCCAAGGGATCAGTGAGATTGTTAAACTCCACACAGAAAGACACCACTGCGTGCTGAAGAGAGCAGGCAGCACGGTCTGTACCATCCCACAGTACTCTAGGCTCTGATTTTAACTAGCAGAGAAAAAAAAAAAAAAAAAGATATAACGGTATTCTTTTATTATGCTGGAAGGCAAAATGGATGGCTGGGACCTATTGTAAAAAGGGGCAAGGTGTGTCCTCTTCTGTACTTACTAGACAGGCACCTTGTGTATAGGAAGAATTCCCTTCAAAATTCAGAATTGAAACTTGCATGTTTTTATTTGGTCCCAATTTCCTGACCTGCCTTTTGTAATAGATGTTCTCACAACATTGTGGAAGAATTGCAAACTCCAGAATTCACTTTCTTGAGTGCTTTTTTCCCTGTAACACTCTTGACTCTTGGACAATGAGCTGGTCTGCTTAGCAGGGGAAAATCCCAACCAAACCAACAAAAACCTCAAAGAAAAACACCACACTCGCCCAAATGGGACTCTGAAGTGGTCTTAATCCAGTGGTTTGTGATCTGGACAGAAGGAATCCTCTGTACCATGCATCCTATTCACAGAGTGTGGAGAAGCAGCTGCTTTGGACTTCCAGTGCTGCACTTGGCTCTGTCCCCCGGGTGTTTGCCTGGAGCCCTGTTTGAACTCCTCCTCCATCCAACAGTCCTGGTGCAGCCTCTTTTGGCTGTGCAATGTGGAATGTTCACATGGTCCTTCTGAGAAGAGCTCCAGGGGTTCCATGGCTGCACGGCACCACACCACGAGGTCACAGTGCAGTGGGTGCCCGGCACTGTCAGCACTCATGGCAGCCAGGGCGGGTTTGTCCTGGCCCCCCTTGGGCAGCACAGCGAGGCAGAGGTGCCCGAGTGTCCCCAGCCAGCTCGGTTCTGGGAGCCAGCGAGTGCCGAGGCAGCCGAGGCTGAGCTCTGACTGCGGGGCCATGTCAGGGGTGCACTACAAGTTCTCCTCCAAGCTGAGCTACGATGTGGTCACATTTCATGGCCACAGCATCTCCCTGGGTGACCTCAAGCGCCAGATCATGGCCCGCGAGAGGCTGAAGGAGGCCAACTGTGACCTGCGGATCCTCAAAGCTGAGACCAGTGAAGGTGAGTGGGGCTCGGGCCAGGGCCAGATGGGGGCAGTGGCACAGATCAGCCATGCAGTGCCACAGGCTGGGGGAGACACACTCTGCCCCAGGGACAAGAGCTGGGGTGCGAAAGCACAGTGGTGCATGTGAACCTGGCTTCTACATCTCTAAAGGCATTCTAGGATGTGCCACACATGTACGTTGTGATGCTATCCTGGAAAGAGAAGTTCCTAGGTTGGGAACAGGGAAGGGGATCACCTTACCAGCCCCAATGTAAGGTTGCAGCATTACTCTTCTTCAAACCCAAAGCAGCGCCTTCAGCACCTGTTTACATTGTGGTATCATCAGTTTTTACTGGAAACTAACAGTTTGGGTGCTTACAGATGTGTAAGAAGGAAACTGGAACTGAGTGTAAGGTATGGAATTTCAGGGAGGATGGCAAGCAGCCACAAAACAGAGTTTGTGCTCGGTCCATGGTGACAGCAGCGCAGCTCGGGCATCTGGGAACCTGCTGTGGGAAGCAGGACGCAGCACTGCAGAGCCGCTGCCCTGAGGGGCTGGGAAAGCACGGGCCGATGACGATGGATGCCTGGATGGCACTGCTGGTGATGCTGCTCCAGGTGCGGATGAAAAATCCTACAGGCAGCCCTGACAACGACTCAGGAGCCGCTTGGAGCCGTGCCGAGGGGATCGGCCCTCGACACAAAAGCCCCCAGTGAAGATGTCCCTAATGTCTGCCCTGGCACAGTGCACAGATCATTGGCAGCTTCCTTCCTCATGCCTTTGACGGGGGAAAGCAGGAGGTGTTCCCTACCGCAGGGTGGCAGCACCTTGCCCAGAGCTCCCTCTGCAGAGCTGCTTTCCAGCCAGGAAACCATTGCGTTGCCCGCAGGACTGCGGCTGATCATGCCCAAGCACACCGGCGAGGCCTTGGCGGTCCGGTGTGCCCGGCCATGCCGGCAAAGGAGCTCCCTGGGCGGGGGACACAGGGGGACACATGGGAACACGGGGACAGACAAGGGACGTGACCGTGTCCCCATGCTGCAGAGCCTGGCGTATTGTGTGTGCAGGGGCGAGATGGACCCGAGCACGGAGGAATGTCTGTGCTGTGAGGGAAAGGACCACTGCAGGGATGCTTCTCAACAGTGATGTACACAACCAAACCTTGCTGAAAGCTAGCAATTTTTGCAAAAGTGGAAAGTAATGGAACCAGGTCAGTGCGTAGCATTGAGAGCTTGGTGACAAATCAAGGCCGTTCCCAAGGCAATATGGGCTCTATGGCTACTCTAAAACTAGAAAAGTATAATATCCACGGGTAATAAATGCTTATACCATCTTGAGCCATGCCTGCACTTAGGTGGAGCTTTTCTCTGTGCATCCACTGCTGTGATTTGGTTTAGCAATAAAGAAATGCCTGATTCTGAATACTACCTTTTTTTTAAGTTTTATTTCTGAATTTTGGTGACATGTGCACCTCCACCATTCTCCATCCTGGAGCAGTGCCAGGAGTAAGGACAGTGCATGGTCCTGCCCTACCCAGAGCTGCCTGGGTACTGTACACATTCACACAACACCTGATGCCCACAGGATGCTACCTACTGGTTCTCTTCAAAACACTCGATGAAGTGTTGGAGGGAGATTTCTTGAAGGTGTTTAGGCTTTGTGTGTGCACAGAACGGCCTGGAGCAGCCAAGATGAGCAGAGACGCAAGGAGCAGAAGACACTGAGCTGGTAGAAAGGGACAAGAAGAAAAGAAGAAATGTGACCGTCCCTCCCATGGCACCAACACTACAGTTAACAGGAGCCTGTGAGGTGCAGGAGGGCATTGAGCATGCTGGGCAACATCAGGCTACTCTCTGCAAGCTGCAAAGCTTGCCAAAGGGATAGACAGCCTGCCCTTTTCCCCTTGATGTGCTGTGGACAGTAATAGTTTTGAGCAGAGCAAAGTACCCAACAAGTGCCTGAGCCAAGTTGCACTCCTGGTTCCTGGAGCAGGGGCCTGGCTGGGGTGAGCCAGAACACAGGGGATGAGCAGCTGCTGCTTAAAGGGGTGGCAAGTGCCCCTAAAGGGCACTGGTGCTACTGCTCCCCATCAGTGTGCAAGAACCAGTGCATGGAGCCTCTCCCCCTTGCTGAGCTGCCCTACCTTTGCTCTCCCCATTGCTGGTAAGGAGCACCCAAGTCCCAGTCCTGTACTCACCCATTGCTCCCTGTGGAAATGCCCTCTGGAGCACAGAGCTCTGGAATGGCTGATGGCACAGAGGGATTTGTAGTGCCCTCTGCACTGGGCGGGCTCAGTGGGT
>JAGMWU010000181.1:36073-46643 GCA_018697195.1 Certhia americana | reverse complement strand
TGTGCAGATGTGCAGAGAACGCCCCCAGCTGCTGAGTGTCAGGGGAAGGCTGTGGGAAATGCACCCACCACGACGTCTCTCCAGTTCACTCAGCATTTTATCCATGTGTTTGGATGTGTCCAGAGACTTGATATCTCCTATAGGTTTGTTTTTCCCTCTAGGAGGACCTGAACAGAAAGTGATTGCATTTCAGATGAATGCATCCCACAAAAGCAGTGCTCAGCCTGTGGGGTCAGCAGGGACACACTACTCACCCCTGCGATGGGAGCCGGCCTTGTGTGCAGCTACCAGCAAAGGAGCCTGAAAAGTCTTCCCTGCAGACACACCTGTAACTCAAGAGCCACAGAAGCTTCTGTCACCTGGTTGCTGCCAGGTTGTCAGTGATTATTCCTTGGTGGGAGAGTGAAAACATACCTGCAGGAGGCTCCAGAGGCTGCAAATCTTCATGAAGCCAAGGTGCTGGAGAAGCCTTCCCAGCACGCTCATCTAGAAGGGAGCAGAGATCAGAAGCATTTCCATGGTGTGCTGGGATCCCCTGTTGCCTTTGGGAAGTGGGAACTGCACAGGGGTCAGGTAAATCTGTGGGAACCAGATGTCCATGGACATGGCCAAAGCTGCAGAGGGGCCTGTGGAGCTCTGCACTGGCTCCTGGTCCCTCTCCACCCTCTTTGCAGTGCCTGTGCAATATCCCTTGAAGACCTGGCTGGAGCAATCCAGGGCCCTTTGTGGCTCTCTCCCTCCCACAGAGGAAAGCCTCCCTAAAGCCCCATGGAAAACCACTCCCAACATCTCCTGGAGAGATGTCAGCACTGTCCCTGGAAAGGGGAGCCAGGCTGTGGACTCACCTGCTCCCTGCACTCGCCATGGAGCAGCCTGGGCAGCCCTGGCAGGCAGGGCCACTGCCAGGAGGAGCAGGAGGAAGAGGCGCAGAGCAAGGGCCATGGTGCCTTGCCCTCTGCTACTCTCCCAGCTCTTGCTGCCACCACTGTCCTGACACTGCTGTGCCAATGTCAGCACCACTGCTGCCGCCACCGCCACTGCCACAGCAGTTGTGGTCAGGGACTGAGTGGTCGGTGGTTGTGTTGCTGTGCAAGCATGGGGCTCTGGGACCTCTGTGAGCTCAGAGCCTGCTGTGACCTCAGCCTGCTGTGAGCCCAGAGCCTGCTGTGACCTCACAGCCTTAGCTGTACCCCAGAGAGTCCCCACATCTGTACAAATGGACTGCCCTGATTTTAAAGATTTTGTTTCATGTAAGGGCCATTGCTTAGCGAAACCTTTGTTTTGCCTGCTGACAGTGTTTGTCAGGCTGTGTCCCTGGAGATGCTCTTGATGGCTTCCCTCTTTTCCTGGCCATGCCACTGGAGGAGGTCCAGGCCCAGATGATGCCACTGAAGGGAATGTGCCCTCAGCCCAGGGACGCTCAGCATGGGCTGCCCCAGCTCCTCACGGCCCTGACACTGCTCACAGCAGCCCCTGCCTGGCTCCTGCCTGCCCACACCATGGGCATCCACGGCTGCTCCCGCACATGGAGCTCAGCCAGTGCTGGTGCCATGTGGGCTTTGCTGGTGCTACAACATGGACACTGCTGTGACAACTCCATCTCTTTATTGCAACAAAAAACATGGGCCAATGCCTGGCCTGGCAGGAGAGACCCACCTTCAGTCCGGGCCAGAGAGCAGAGCCAGTGCCTTCAGGGGCAGAATGTTTTTGGGTTTGGGTGGTGGCAGCATGTGCACAGCAACAAGCTGGCAGTGCAGCTGTGACAGGGATATTGGGCATGGGCGTGGAGCTGTGAAATAACAGGTACAGGTGTCCCAGATGCAGGTGTTTGGCCATTCTTGTGAAGCTGCAGGTGGGCACCTTTGGAGAGAGGAAGTGGCTGATTCCCACTGTGCTCAAATTTGCCTCTGGAGACTAGGAGGTGTGCTCATCAGAAATTCCACTTGACAAAAGTAATTCTGTTGTGACTAGGTACAAATTTCCAATGGGGAAAGAGCCTCTGCAGCAAGCTGATGTAGGGACTGGATCAGATGGGATGCATCATGATTTGGCGTGTTAGCATCCAGAAACACACATAATCACAAATGGATTATATGCAGGTGATTTATTGAAGTGAGCAGGAACTAGGGATATAGCAACCCAAATCTAGCTCCATCATCTTTGTTCAAAATGCAAGTATTTATATCTTTTCAGTTGTAACTAAAAATAGATACTCACCTAAGCAATAATCACTATAACAACCTATACACCGATATTACTGCATTAGTACCCAGCCCAAACTTCTACCAACATGTACAGATCTTATCTATAAGTATCTTAGAAAGTCTAAACACTGATTCCCATTACTACAGATATCTTAGCCTGCTAAACTATCCCATTCATTCAACAATACCATTCATTCTTTCTACTTAGTTATACATGATTTTTAAAACATTAAACCCTATACTAACATTTCCCCCCTTTGAAAGTATTTCACTTTACTACAATAGGTGTAATGCTTTCACTATATACAGTCTTTTAGCTTCTGAGTTTATACTTGATGATCATCTTCAAATCCACAGTTGTCATAAGCATCGTTGCAGACTAGAGAGCTTGAAGACAACAAATGCAAATGTGGATCTCTGTCCTGTGTCAACGCCTTTATTATCTTCTGATTCCAGGATGCCCTTTTCTTTATTTCTCCTTTTAAAATGGTGTAGATTAACCAAACTGCTAAAAACACAATCAGTAAGATTATTAAACTCTCAATAATGGATTTGATCCATGAACTCACATTCCATCCTAATCCCTTGAAGATTTCTTCTAACCAACTTGTGGTTAAGTCTTCCCATTCCTGTTGTGCCTCATGTTCAACCTGTTTCAACTGACTAATGTCATGTTCTACGTCCACAGTTACACTTGGGATGTGAATGCAACAATGATTGATTCACCCCTTTAAATATCTGCACACTCCATGTTCTTTTAAAAGTAACAAATCCAAAGCCAATCAGTTTGGCACGGTCATCTTGGTAGTGGCTTGAAATTGCACATTTAGTTCTCTACATCTTTCCCTGGTGACTCGTGCTAATCTTTCCACTTGACCTGTAAGTTTGTACAACAACTTTCTATTGTTGTAATTTGGACCAATCAAGGATTCCAGGGCCCACCCAAATTTTACACTACTGGAAGGTTCTTGCCAATTTTCCTCATTTTGATTTTCATTTTCTTGTACTTCCCGCCTTGTTCTTATTTGCAGAAGTTCACATTTCCCTTTAACAGCGACCTTTTCCAAATTTGGCATAAAATGGGGAGTCCTAAAGTGATTTCTTTTACCTTTCCATCTGCAGGTAGATGTGTTGTCCAGGTGCCATCACTTGCTGCCCATATGGATTGACCTGGACTCTGAATTGGACTTCTGCTCCAGACCACCTTTTGAACCACCTGTCCTACTTTATAATTTATTTCTCCTTGTTTGTGTTTAATTTCTCTACAGGCACAGCCAATTCACAGAGCTACTACCACTGGTAGCATTTGTTTTATTTCTTCATCGTCAGAAGTACAGTCATAAGTCCTATTACAGGACCACCAATTTATTTCTCTGCTTCTATTCTACTGCTGGTTGCAACATTCAGTATCCCTGGATCTGTTTTATTTTCAGAACCTTCCCATTTAATGCACCAAGGGCTGTTTGCCATATATTGACATTTTGGAAGCACACTCATTGACCATGCACTATCCCAAATCTCAGCCTGACCTTTCTCTTCTTGCCCTTCACACCTCCATACAAGAACAGTATCTGAAACATTTTCTTTAACCTTTGGATATTTTGGCAAAACACATTCCCACCTAGCATTGTCTTCATTTCCAGTCATGGAAGAGCCCCAATCTACAATTTGCCCTACATGGCCATGGTTCAAAATGCAATCCTGTTTCCTCAAAGGTTTCATCCATTCTCCCACTACCTTCCAAGTATCTTTAATCTTGAATAAAGAATTATCTTTAATGTCTCATTTCTGACACCTGCTTGCATGCAATTCTTCTATTCTTTTGAATTTTGGGTAATTTTGATCTTATGATTCCCCAATATATTGGATATCCTGCTACCTTTGGTATTGGCAGACAAGCGGTTATTCTACTGGTGTTTTGCATATTGGCAAAGTCTCTAATCAATCCAATCATTACATTTTCTGCCTGATTTGTGTTAGAGACTTTAATTATTTGTGATTTTGGTTGCACATCCCTCTTCATTCTAGAATGAAGTGTTGTCAGCTGATTCTTTGGCATTTCACATCCCAGGCTAACATTAGTTCCTACTGCTGGCACTAGTGACCATAAAGCAATCAACTTCATAATCAATCTAAACATTTGAAATGATTAAACACATTTTAGCTGCAGCTTTCTTGGTCCTACAGTTTGCACAGTCCACCGTCCAGGAAGAACCTTCGTCATTTTGGTTGAATCCAGGTATCCAGGGATCCACGCCAGCCACTTTGACTGCTGTAAAGAGAGTCAGCAATACCTGATAAGGTCCATTCCACCTTTCTTTTAATGGCTCTTCATTCCAGGTTTTAATGTACACCTCGTCTCCCAGGTGTACAGCATGAACTGCATTCTCCAGAGTCAGCGGTCTGTTCCACACGAGGCTGCTCCAAAGCCGGGCTAGAGTTTTTCCAAGAGACAGAACATAATTCTATACCTCTTGCTTTCTTGTGACGTACATTTGGATTAGGTTCAGGAGATTCATATGGTTTCCCATACAATATCTCATAGGGACTGACTGACATCCCACTTCTAGGTTTGATCTGAATCCTCAGCAGTGCTATTGGTAAAGCTTGTGGCCACTGCAGTTTGGCCTCCTGGCATATTTTACTGGTTTGTCTTTTCAAAGTTTGATTCATCCTCTCTACTTGTCCACTTGATTGGGGTCTCCACGGAGTATGGAGATCCCAAGCTCTTCCTAACAACCTACTTACCTCTTTCACCACCGTGGCTATGAAATGTTGGCCCCTGTCTGATGATATCCCAAAGTCATCCCGAATCTTGGAATGATTTCTTGTAACAACCACTTAACTGTTTCTTTGGTCTGAGTTGTGCGACAGGAAAGGGCTTCTGGCCATCCAGAAAATGTGTCAACCCCTACTAACAGATATTTATATCCTTGAGTCCTTGGCAGTTCTACAAAATCCACCTGCCAGTAATCTCCTGGTTCTATTGCTATCCGGATTCTTCCTAGCTGTGCTTGTCGTTTGGCCACTGGGTCATTCCTTAAACAAATCTCACATTTTGACATTACTGACTTTGCCATTGTTAACATCTGTACTGAGATCAAATTTCATTTTAACAATTTCACCAATGCCTCTGCACCCCAATGACATTCATTATGTTTAATTTGTAGAATTTCTCTCATGATCAAGGGGGGTACCACTATTTGTCCTTGTACAGTTACATACCACCCTTCTGAGTTCTTTTGTGCATTTAATGAATGCTCCAGTCTCTCATCCTCTTTTGAGTATTTTGGTTTTGGAGGCAAATTGAATTGAGATACACTAGTTTTTAAAGGTTTCAATGCCATTGCAGTTTGCACTTCTTGAGCGGCTTGTTGAGCTGTCCAATCTGCCATCTGGCTTGCGTCATAAATTTGGGACCTTCCTGATTGATGTGCCTTACAGTGCATAATTGCCAGTTGTTCAGGTTTTTGCACTGCTTTTATTAATTGCAGGACTGCATCTTGATGTTTAATATGCGTGCCTTGAGAAGACAGCAGTCCCCTTTCTTTCCACAGTGCCCCGTGGACATGCACCACTCCAAAAGCATACTTTGAATCAGTCCATATATTCACCTTTTCCTTTTCACTCAACTCTAATGCTCTGGTTAGAGCAATTAGTTCTGCTCCTTGGGCAGATGTATTTGGTGGTAAGGCTTTTGCCTCTACTACTGCATCTACTGTTGTCACCACATATCCAGAGTATCTGGTCCCACTGTCCACAAAACTGCTTTCATCTGTGAATAACTCCCAGTCTGATTGCTCTAGTGGGACATCTTTCAGATCTGCTGTAGCCAAACAGGTGTGTTCTATTACTTCTACACAGTCATGCTCCAATTGAACTTCTTCATTTGTTGTACCTAGAAACAAGGCTGGATTCAAAAGGTGAGTTGTCTTCAATGTCACATCATCCTGTTCCGTTAGAATTACCTGGAATTTCATCTTTCAGCTTGGGGATAGCCAATGGCCCCCCTTTTGTTCCAGAACAGTAGCTACCATGTGTGGTACATAGACATCCATGTGTCCACCCATCGTCAGTTTTCTGGCTTCTTGTATCAGTATCACTGTAGCTGCAACTGCCCGTAGACATGAAGGCCATCCAGCACTCACATTGTCAAGTTGTTTGGAAAAGTAACCTACAGGCCTTTTCCAGCTCCCCAAACGTTGGGTCAGTACTCCCAGTGCTAGGTGCAGCCTTTCCTGTACAAACAGCTGAAAATCTTTGGACAAACCTGGTAGTCGTAAAACTGGAGCAGTAGTCAAGGCTTCCTTTAGTTTATGGAAGGCCTCCTTCTGTGGCTTAGCCCAGGTAAATGGTTGTGTCTTCTGAGCCTCATATAGGGCCTTTCCAATTAGTCCATAGTCCATGATCCACAGGTGGATCATGACATTCTGAGAAAGACTCGCAGCTCATGTAGTTTCTGGGGCTCTGGAATAGCACAAATAGCTTGAATATGGTTAGTACCTAGTTTTTGTTACCCTTGTGAAATGTCACATCCCAGGTAAATCACAGTCTGCTGGGCAATTTGTGCCTTTGCTTTAAACACCTTAGATCCTCCCATTCCCAACTGGTTTAGGATTTCAAATGTTACCTTTATGCAGGTTGCTTTTTCCTCTGTAGCTATCAGTATATCATCCATGTACTATAAAAACAGGTATTGTTCTCTCAGCACTTACCCATTCCTTGTCCAGTTCTCCAGCTTCTTTGCCAGTTGATTTCCGAATAGAGTTGGACTGTTCTTGTATCCTTGTGGAAGTTGTGTCCAGGTGTGTTGAGCTTTCCTCCCTTTTCCTGGATTTTCCCATTCGAAGGCAAACAGTTCCCTACTTTCTTTGTCAAGGGGTATGCAGAAAAAGGCATCCTTTAAATCAATTACAGTAAACCATTTATATTTTTCTTTTACAGATGTTAACAATGCGTAGGGATTAGCAACTACTGGATAAATGTCTTTGGTTATTTCATTTACAGCTCTTAAATCCTGAACTAGTGTATACTCACCATTTGGTTTCTTAACTGGAAATATTGGTGTGTTATATTCTCATTCACATTCTTCTAAAATTTGGTCTTTCAAAAATTGATCAACAATCTTTACTATTCCCTGCCATGCTTCTGGTTTAATGGGGTACTGTTTAATCTGTACAGCTTTTGCCCCTTCCTTTAGTTCTCCATGTACTGCTTGTGGCAATTTAGATTTTCCTGGTATATCTTTTTGCCATACAAAAGGAATTGCTGCATCTTCTACTTTCCTGGGAATAGTAGGAACCAGTTTGTCTTTTATCATTAAAATTTGTCCTGTCTTTGACTCAGGTATTTTCATTAAAAGTTCCCCATTCTCAAAGGTTATTACTGCATCAAGTTTTGGCAATAAATCTCGCCCTAAAAGTGGAATTGGGTATTCAGGCATGTATAAAACCTCACGTGTTAAAACTTGGTTTCCAAAAGACAAATCTAGAGGCTGCAGGAATGGTTGATTCTCCTTCTTCCCTGTGGCTCCATCTAGTGTTGTTGTTCTGTCCCCAATTTGTCCCTTTAAATTATTTAATACAGGATACGTGGCCCCCATATCCACCAGGAATTTTACTTCTTTATCCCTCTATTTTAGAGCCACCAGAAGTTCCTGCGCTGATATTTGTCCCGATTCTAGTCAGCTACTGTACTCCCCCAACACCATCAATTTTGAAACATCCTGATCCTGATAAAACTGATTGCTCTGGTTAAACCGGTTCGGGCACTCATTTTTCCAATGCCCCTCTTGTTTACAAGAAGCACATTGGTTTAACCCTAATCTTGGCATGATTGTTCACCCACATCCTCTGCCAAATCCGCCCCTACCCGGTCCACGACTCCCTCTGCTATGTTCTCTGAAACCTGGGTTCCCTTTTCTTTGTATTACTGCCAAAAGATTTTTGCTGCTGCTTTTTACTAGACTCCTTTGCCCTGTTATTGTATACTTTCCAGACTACCTCAAGTAGTTTGTCCAAATTCCTCAATTGCCCCCCTTCTAGCTTCTGCAATTTCCTCCTTCCCTGTATCACAGTCAAATTCTGATCATCTCCTGGGGAAGAAAGATAGGGTGAAGGTGGGAGAAGTGGGTAGAGAGGAAAGGGTGAAGTAGGCGAAATAAGATTGGATGTGGTAGGGGAGATAAGGTCAGATTCCTTTGGTGCAGTTAGAACCACTTGTAAATCGACATCCGTATCGTTCCCCCGACACAAACTTTCTTTTAGTGCCAGATGTCCCAGACAATGTTTTCTTTTCACACAGACCTCACATTTATCACTCTCAAGTGCCTTAACCACCATCAATCCACACTCAGTCTGCCATTCTGACTTTTCTCGCAAATAGAAATACAGATCAACCTACGAAACTTCATCCCATTTTCCTTCTAATTTACAAAACAACATCAACTGTCAAATAGTATTGTACTGCAAAGATCCATTCTCTGGCCACTTCTCCTCAGACTCCAAAGGCATATCCGGCCACCATACTTACAAGAATCAATTACCTTACTTTACGAAACCTTGCCCAAAATTACTCTGTTTCCAGTTGCTATAGCCCCCTAAAGAGATTATGTGTTATGGGGGCATTGCCACCCAACATCCCTTTAAGTTTCTCCATATTACACCTACAGACACCACAATACGAGCCCTGCCACGCTTTCACAGTTGTCTGACAGATTGACCAAGGCATACCAGTGATACCTTTAGCCCAACGCTTGAGTACTTTCACTGCATCTTAGTGGCATGATCAAGCATACGGAAAAGCACCTTACCTCTCCAGCGGGATTGTGTGAACACAGAGATGGTCACGGCCGATGGTCTCCCCGAGAAGCCCTCGGTGCTGTGCTGAGCGTGATCGGGTCGTGATCTCACTCATGCCGCCTCACAGGTCCCGCCTTGGTCACCAATAATGTTGGCATCCCAAAAGAAACCCACAATAATCACAAATGTAAAATAGTAAAAAAAATATGCGTGATTTATTGAGGTGATGGAACTAGGGTACACTCAAATCTAGCTCCGTCATCTTTGTTCAAATGCAAGTATTATACTTTTCATTGTAACTAAAAATCGACACTTGCCTAAGCATAAATACAATAACAACCTTTAATCGATATTCGCATTAGTACCCAGCCAAGCTTTGTACAAACATGTACGGGCCTTATCTATGGTATCTTCGAAACTCTAAACAACTAATTCCCATTACGACAGTATGCCTAGCCTGCTAAACATCCCAAAACCATTCATTCTTTTCTACTTACTTATACCTGAGTTTAAAACCTTAAGCCCTATACTACAAAAGTATAGGTACCTGTATCCCATTTAGCATTTTTGGTAACGCCTTGGAGCATGGATTTGCAATCCCACCAGTATCATTTCATTATCACAGTAGGATATTCCCACCTTTTTTACTCCTCTGCCCCTTCACGCACGGACCCCCCCGGCATCGAGGTAATCCATCTTCTGGCAGCAGGGGTATTCTTCAGGGGAGCCATAGGTGGATCCCCTGATCTCATGACTTCGTTTGTAAGCGTCCCAGGCCTTGGCCTTTACAGGGGGAGCCCCACAAGGTACTCGATTTTATCTCTGGCACTCCACTCACACTATGTTAGCAGGCAAATGTAATTTCCCTCTAACTCCTTTAATAAACAATTCCCACCACTGGAGAGAATCTAATTCAGTGGTCCCAATTCCCACTGCTATCTTCAAAGTTAATTCAGTTAAGAGGTGTCCGAGTCTCAAGCAATCTGGACAAAGTCCTTTAGGAGGATGACTCCTTGGGCAATGATAATAACACTCCTTACAAGAGTGACTCTTAGAACATGCAAAAGGATAACATTTACAACTTTCATTCTGGACATCTTATCTCTTTGGGTGACATGGGTTGTTTTGTTGAACCTTCAACTTTAGTTCAACTTGTATAGGTCCCTTTATTTTTGAGGAGTGGGTCCACCCTTTTTCTGCAGTCTTGGCAGCAGTTCCTGTCGTGAGAAGAACAAGAAAAGGACCTTCCCAACGGGGTGGTAAAGGAGGATTTTTTCAAACTTTAATGCAAACCTGGTCTCTCAGTTGTACCTCATGGATGGCAAATTCAAGAAGGGTGTTCTGGGCCATTATACCTTTTGCTCTTAAATTTCAAAGGTGTTTTATTAAGGTTGCAATATAGATCTGGATAGAACTATCTTCTATTTTGGGATGTTTTAAAGAGATGCCTTGACTATAAGGTACCCCATATAGCATCTTATAGGGGGATATTCTTGTTTCCGTGTGGGGTTGGGTCTGAATATTCAATAAGGCTCATGGTAAACACTTGACCCAGGACATTTTAGT
>JAGMWU010000181.1:15834-30799 GCA_018697195.1 Certhia americana | reverse complement strand
ACTGCTGATGGTTGTGCTGCTTCCCAATGCTTTAATTGGCCTTGCTGTGCCCTGACCTGGGGAGCTGCTGGGGCTGCAGCCAGTGCTGGCTCCTTCTGACGCTGCCTGGCCAAGAGCAGCCCCAGGAGCAGAAGGCAGAAGCAAAGCAAGGCCAAGAAGGAGAAAGAGCTGGGACGAGATTGCCCTTGAAAGGCAGATGTGCTCTGGGGCCCACTCCTGGCCAGGCTCCCTGCCCAGAGCCATCCCCTGCTCACCGGGGCCTTGAGGGGCAGCTGTGCAGCTGGGCCAAGCTGTGCCAGCAGCTCCAGCCGTGCTGGGGAGCCTTGGCAGCTCTGGGCCCTGCTGTGCACCAGGCTCCCTGTGTGCCAGCAGCAGCTGGGGCCTCTGACACCTCCTCTCTCCACAGGTGCTCCTGTGAAGCTTCACATGACAAACTGAACAACTCAGGCACTGAGAAACTGACCTGTCATCCCTGCTCTTCACGTCTTTCCCCATCAGCCCTGGTGCAGCTGAACCCCCGTTTTGAGGCTGTCCCTATACGCACACCTCCAAAACGAGACCCTCTGCCCCCGAGCCCCCTGGCCCTGTACTCTTCCCCAGACTGAAGTTGGGCAGCCCCGGTGTGCCAGGCTAAAGCTTGGATGATGTTATTTTGTTTCAATAAAGAGATGGAGTTGTCACACCAGTGTCCATGTGGTAGCACCAGCAAAGCCCACATGGCACCAGCACTGCCTGAGCTCCATGTGCGGGAGCAGCCGTGGATGCCCACGGTGTGGGCAGGCAGGAGCCAGGCAGGGGCTGCTGTGAGCAGTGTCAGGGCTGTGAGGGGCTGGGGCAGCCCATGCTGAGCATCCCTGGGCTGAGGGCATATTTCCTTCAGTGGCATCATCTGGGCCTGGACCTCATGAGGCACACAGGGCTATTTTGTGGGCCCTGCTAAGGTGTGCAGGGATCTCTTGTGAGGTGTGCAGTGGGGTCAGACGAGAGAGGATATTTTACTCATCTCAGCACAGCAAAGGGACACTGTGGGTTGAGGCTGTGCAAAACAATCAGGAAGCTCCCTGCAAAGCCTTGGGCCCGGCCTGCCGGCTCAGCGGAAAGGCAGAGCCCATCCCTTGGGGGCCGGACGGAGCCTCTGGAGCTGCTGTGCCCTTGTCGGGCCGGGTCCCGTTGCCGGGCTGGGTCAGGGCCCCAGAGGGGAAGGGCCGCAGCCCCGGAGTCTGCTGGGGCTGCCGAGCAGCGCCGCAGGAACAACAAGAGCCTTGCTACCCCCTGGCCCTGTGCTGCAGACAAACACACATTTACAGCCACGGCCATTCCTGGGGCACAGGAGGCACCCGCGGTTACAACTGAGGCTGTGGCTTCACACACTGAGGACCTGCTTGCAATGCTCGGTTCCCTAAAGCAGGTGGAAGGCAAAGGTGTGATGGAGACTGCCATGGGCTGGGAACTCACTGGGGAAAAAGAGGGAGCAGTTGTGTAGTAAAAGGCAGCTGGGGGAGAGAGAGCTGTTCAGAGAAGGGCTGAGCTACAGCATGAGCAAGCAGGAAAATGTCATTTGGAGTCATGCCAGATTGATTTCATTTCAGAAGTTATTGAACAAGTTTATTTTTTGGGGGGTGTCACGTTTTCCCTTGGAAGTGCACACTCTGCAAACTTGAGCTACATAGCCAAAATGCTCAAGCAAGTCTCTGCTGCAGGTGACACCATTTCTCCTTTGGCTGATTCCAGCGCAGTGCTGAGCTCCAGCAGAGCCCTGGCAGAGCCCAGAGCAGCCTCAGCATCCGCAGAGCCCGGCTGCAAGGAGAGAAAGCAGAAATGGCCCGTCAGCTGAAGGCTCCTGTGCCCTTGTGCCAGCCACCCAGAGCGGTGCCCAGGCTGTGCTGGCCCTGCCGAGAGCTGTGCCCAAAGCTGCCCATCAGTGCTGCCTTGGGCAGCAGAGCAGGAGGGCAGGACATGTGCCCAGCCTGCAGCCAGCCAGGGCAGAGCCAGCCCCTCAGCAGCTGCCAGAGCAGGCCATCTCCCAAAAAGCTCTTCTGCCACCATGCCCACAAGACAGGCATCCACCTCATGGCATCACCACCAGAAAAAAGCTGTTCCCAAATGATGTTCTTGGTCTCCTCCAATGGCACAGCCCATCCCCGCCATAGCTGATCCCGAGCACTTCCCCATCCAGGCTGCACACCGCCTAGAACGCTTCCTCTAGAAAAAGAAACAACAAAGAAATGAAAATAGATTACAGACAGAAAGGGGAGAGGCAAATAAAGGTGAGAAATCTTATTTCTGTCAGGGGATTGAGGAAGGCCCAGCCCCTACATAGTGGGCAAAAACCCACCCACAAGGGAGGGAAGCCCATGCTTTCTCCCTTCCCCCCTGCACTGTCCCCCAAAAGAGCAGTGATGCCAAAGCAAACAATGGCAGTGCAGCAGCCCAAGCCCTTCTTTGCCTGCACAGCAGAGCAGCCATGCACAGGTGCTGCAGTGCCACCTCTGCTGCCACCATGGGCGTTTGTTTGTGTCGGGCTGGCTGTCCCAGCCCCAGCCCCAGCCTGGGACACAGTCAGTGCTGGGGGCTGTTGGCAGGGCCAGGAGCCAACTCCCATTTTGTACCCACCCCCGCAGCCCTGCCAAAAAGCAGCTGGGCAGCCGACTGAAGAATCAGTTGCCTCTGCCCCAGCAAAGGGAGAACCTTTGGTTCCCAGCCAGGCTGGGCAATACCCAACTCTGGGAACATCTGCCTGGCTGCAGACTCTTCTGCAAATTCCCTGTGGAGCCTGGCTTTGAAGAAGGTGCCACAATCCATCATCTTCACCTGTCGGTGGCCAGGTGGTGGAAGAGCTCCTCATCCTTGCTGTCGTCCTCACTGTCTCCAGCAGCAGCAGCAGCAGCAGCACCTGGTCCAGTCCTTGTTTTGCCTTGGCTTATTAACTGTTTGGGGGCCATGCAAGGCAGGGAGGAGAGTGGGTGTTTTCACAACTGGGTGGGATTTTCTTTGGTGTCCCACGGTTGTTCCTTCCCAGCGCCTTCTGCTGCCCTCCTCCATCACGCAGTGCTTCTTTTCCAGCCCCGTTGTACACAAGTCCCAGGTGCTGGTGAGAGGGCACAGGTCCCCTGGTGTCTGCTGGGCTGCCCCCCATGCCCAGGGATGCTGGGGCCAGGCTCTGTAGCAGCAGCATCCCCTGATGAACTATGTCTGTGTTCCATCAGGAAACCCTGTCTACAGCCCGCAGAGTGGATCCACCAGCAATGCTACCACGCCAACAGCAGACGATCTGGTCCCTGGGCCTCCTGCTGTATCTCACCTGGTGGTGGGGAAGCACGCCGTTCAGAGGGGCCAGGAGATCATCTGGGGCGCAGTCTTGTTCCCACGCGGGCTCTCTCCAGGTGGATCCTCCTCTCTGGCATGGGGCGAATACCATAGCTTGGGAGAAGCACGGGCTGCTATCATCCTGCTCTGGCATCTGCTGATCGACTGGCACATGGGCTGCTCTCCTGCTCGTTCTTCCTACTGAAATCCCTGGGGAAGTTTAGGCCCAGTCTCTGGACACACACCATGCATGGCCTGGGGCATGGAAACGAGTGGGTCAGCTTCCTTCCACCTGACTGGTGATTTCTGGTTTCTCTCTTCAGAGTGCCAAGATGTCATTAAGAGGTGTTTGGCCATGCACCCTTGGACAGTGCCATCCTTAGAAGACCTTTCCAGGACCCTTGGCTGCAGGGTGTTCATCTGCCCTAGCAGATGGGAGAGATGCACGTGCACAGTTTTTGGATGCAGAATGCCTGGCAGGTAAACAGCTGCACACTTCTCTTGGCACTCAGTGGCAAAGCAAAGCAGACTGTTTTCTGTCGGCCTGTAGCTTCCTGAGCAGGGTCCATCAAGGGAACACACAAGCCTTGGGCTGGAACTGAGGCTGGAGACTTGTGTGACAACACCGTGGGCAAGCATCACCTGGATTTGCTTGTCTGTTTCATTGATGGCTGCAGCCCTGGGCAGAACACTGCCAGCCTGGTCTGGCCTCAGGGAAGGAGAAGGAGGCCCCTGGAAGAAGCTGTTCCCAGTTGGGCCTGCTGCTGGAGACACCCAGGCCAACCTCAAGGATGACAAGCTCTTCCCTCCACCTGGCCAGCTGTGACGATCGACTTTGATTCTGGCACCTTTCTTCAAAGACGCATGGCACGCCAATTGCCGGTGATTCCCAGCCAAGGGTATGCTGCCAGATCTGGCATGGTACCGCTTGCCGGCACCAAAGGTTCCCCTCTTTTGCTGGGCAGATGCAAGAAATTCTTCAGTCAGCTGCCAAGGCTGCCTTTTTGTCTCTGACAGGTGCTGAGGGGCTGGCTCTGGCCTGCTGGCTGCAGGCTGGTCATATGTCCTGGCCCCTCGCTGCTCTGCTGCCCCAAGGCAGCAACTGATGGGGCAGCTTTGGGCACGCTCTGTGCAGCAGCCAGCCTGGGCACTGCTCTGGTGGATGGCCAAGGGACAGGAGCCTTCACTGAACGGAACTTTCTGCTTTCTCTCCTTGCAGCCGGCTCTGGCAGATGCTGAGCTGCTCTGGGCTCTGCAGGGCCCCTGCTGGGCTCAGCCGCCGGCTGGAATTCAGCCAAAGGAGAACGGTGTGACCCTCCGCATAGACTGGCTTGATCAGTCCGGCCATGCAGCTCAAGTCGCAGGAGGTGCACCTCCAAGGGAAAACCTGACAGCCGCCCGAAACAATAACTTGTTCAAATACGTTCCAAAATGAAATCAATCTGGCATGGCTCCAAATGACATTTTCCTGCTTGCTCAAGCTGTAGCTCAGCCCTTCTGTGAACAGCTCTCTCTCCCCCACCTGCCTTTTACTACACAGCTGCTCTCTCCTTTTCCCCAGGGTGTTCCCAGCCCATGGCAGTCTCCATCACACCGTTGCCTTCCCTGATGGCCCTCGTCACGAGGAAGAGTGAGCCGCAGGCTTAGGCACTCCTGCTGTCGCTGGCAGAAGAGCAGCAATGTCTCAGAGCTCCAGTGGCATTGCAGTGCAATTCAGAGCTGCTCTCCAGCCCTCAGCTCTCCTCACTGCTGAGTTCCCACTGCCTTTTCCTCATCCATTCAGCAGGATGAGCTCTGGCATTGGCCTTCAGCCTCCCCACTCTTCCCAGGTCACCCACCCACCTAGCTCAGACATTAGGCTTCAGCTGAAGCTTCTTTGTCTCCTCTGGAACACCAGTGCAGTGCCCTGTGCAGGGAGCCCCCGCCCCAGCCCACAGCACACAAGAGTGCAGCCAGGGCTGGAGGAGGAGCCCTGCAGCCCTGACTTGGCTCTTGGTGCCCACTAAATGCTCCCTGTTGGCAGCTGTCCCTGCAGCATGGCCCCAGGGCAGAGCCCAGACGGGCTCCCACTGCATCCCCTGAAGCTTGGGGCACACAGTGAGGCCAGAGCTGAGCTTCCTGATGGTCACCATCCGCTCGTACAAGCTGCGGTCATCATGGTTCCTTTACCCCATCTCCAAGTGCAAATAACACACAGTAAAGGACACTTTCACTTTAATCACCACAACGCACTTCCATGGAGTGCCAACAACATTTATCCAACACAGAGAAAGAGACAGAGAGTTCAGTGAAATAGAGAGAGAAAGAGGGCTATAGGTACCAAAGGAGAGACGATGTCCTCCAGGCTTTGTGCCCATAGACGTGCCTTCCTTCTGTGGGGAGATCTCAAAAGTCCTTTGCAGAAAAGTCACTCTGTATAGGTTTTTTGCTAAAGCCAGTGGCATCTAGCCAAAGCGAAAAGCTGAGCAGTAGTGTTGTGTGGAGGGGAACCATTGTCCCGAGAAGCAGGTGTAAACGTGCAGGACGTCCCATTACACACTAGTACCTGCCCAGGGCAGCGTACCATGGGATACAACAGGAACAGCAGCAAACAATCGCTTGGCAAGCATCTGCCCTGAGCAGGCCAGAGCCCCTGTGCAAAGGGAATGGAGCCCTCGGGATCTAAGTCTCTCTCCTTGAGACGGTCGTGAGGCAAATGAGGGAAACTTGGCACTGTCTCTTACACTGGGGAGCACCCAGAGCTGTGGCTGCACTCTGTGTTTGCCGAGTGTTGTGTTCTTATCTCCTGCAGCCTGTGGGGAGAACAAGCTGTGCTGCCAGGCCAGCACTGCCCCTCTGGGCAGGAACAAGGCTGAAGGGCTTTGCTATTGCAGAGGGGCTGGCATTGAGCCTTGGCAGGCCCTGGAAGGGCTGGAGCTGGCTCTGGGGCCTGTCCTGGACTCACTGGCCACCCACCGCCACTGCACTCCCTTAGGCAGGGACAGAAGGGTCTGTCTGTGCCAGGAGCTCTTGGATGTCTCTGTATCCATGCACAGAAGGGTCTGTCTGTGCCAGGAGCTCTTGGATGTGTCTGTATCCATGCACAGAAGGGTCTGTCTGTGCCACGAACTCTTGGATGTGTCTGTATCCATGCACAGAAGGGTCTGTCTGTGCCAGGCTTTCCAGAATGTCTTTGTGCCCATGGGGATGGAATGAACACGGGCAATCAAAGTGTCAGTCACGTTGCTTGCACATTCCTTCCTTTCTATACAAGACATGTCCATGCACATCCTCCCATACAGATCTATTCAAAGGATAGGGATGGATAGAGATTTCCCACAGAGCTTGATCTTTGCCATAACTCACCTTGTTAGTCAGTGGCCAGGGCATTTTTTCACAGCTCTGTGTGACTAGGTGTCCAAGTGCTGAAGGGAGCAGCATTTAGAAGCACTTTCAGCATTTCCAGGCAGCAAGTGGAGCTGACAAGCATACCTGCAACTCACTGTGTTCATCAGGATGGGCTGCTGCTTCTTTAGGAATATGGAAGAACGGAGACACGAGACTTGGAAAAATCCCAGCTCTCTGTCGATTTGTGTAAAGGGGGAGCAGCAGAAACCCTTTGTGTCAGCTTGGGGGAAACAAGGTCCAAGGAGCTGGGCTTGCAGAGCGTGACTTGTGCTGCTGGTAGGTGAACTGCCATTCCATGACATCCCAGAGTGGCACAGGACAAAGCTGCAAGCACCCCTATGGCCACAAGTGAAGTCCTTGGGTGCTGCACTTCCTCGAGGGAAAGCTGCTGGCTCACAATTCCTCAGGATTTCAAACTTTCATTTGCAACACTTTAGGTCCAGGTTTCAAACTGCCAAATGTTTACACTCCACACAGGGTCATGCACAATCCATCTTTCAATATTCTATTCCTTCAAGCACAATTTAAAGTACAATTGGAAAAACAGTCCAAAATTTGTTGATAGATCCTTGCCACCAGCACATTTACAAAGAGAGTAACTGAGTTCTCTTTTTTAAATCATCAGTTACCTCTTTCTTAATCCAAAGCTGTGGGGGGAAGGGGGCGAGCGAGCAACAGACAAACGGAAAGGGAGAAAAAAACGGCCCCGGGGCTTCAGTTGCAGCAGCAGCAGCAGCAGCAGCAGCAGCAGCAGCAGCAGCAGCAGCAGCAGCAGCAGCAGCAGCAGCAGCAGTGGCAGCGGCAGCAGCAGCAGCAGCGGCAGCAGCAGCAGCGGCGGCAGCAGCGACGGCAGCGGCAGCGACAGAAGCAACTTTATCGAGTCTTTCATGCTTTTGTTGTCCCTGTCCCGCAGTCCCACACCCTCTCTCGCTCTCCCTTTCCTGGTGTCCCCCTGCTCTCCCACTCTCCCTCTCCCTGTTCCATCCCGGGCCATGCCCCCGGCCCGCCCCCGGCCCCGGGCGGGGCTGCCCCGTCCCCACCCCCGGCCATCCCGCCGCGGTCTCGCCCCTTCCCAGCTCTGGCTGTGCTGGCGCTGGCGGTGCTGGGCAGGAATCAGTGCCTGGGGCTGGGGCGGCATCGCTGCCCTTTGGCTCCACCTGTGCCGAGCCCGGCCCCGGCACCGGCACCGGCTCCAACACCGGCCCCAACCCCGGCCTAGGCCCCGGCCCCTCCCGAGCCCTCCAGAGGACACAGGCGGTGCAGCACCTCCCGCCGCCTCCGCTGCAGCTTCCCCGGCCCGAGCTCCGCCGTTCGGCAATGCAGCCGCCAACCCCGAGCTGCCGGGGCCCGGGGCGAGTGGGGATGCTCGGCCTGGGGCGCTCGGGGGGCACTCGGGGGTCGTGTCTGGCCCCGGGCCAAGCGCTGACAGCCACGTCTCGCCCGCAGGGAAGGCGCAGGAGGCCCTGCAGGAGCGGTACCGGCTGGGTTCGCTGCTGGGCAGCGGCGGCTTCGGCAGCGTCTTTGCGGGGACGCGGCTTTCGGACGGCGCCCCGGTGAGCGGCGGGGCTGGAGGAGGAGGAGGAGGGGGAGCAGGAGCAGGAGAAGAAGGCTGGGCCACGGTGGGACAGGTGGCGAGCTGAACTCACTGCTGTCCCTTGTTGGCAGGTGGCCATCAAATGCGTGCCGCGGGATCGCATCCAGCACTGGGGCCAGCTGGTGAGTGAGCGGGGCCAGCGGCAGAAGCCGGGGCGTGCCGGGCGGCGAGGAGCCGGGGCCCGGCAGGGTGGGAGCTGCCGGGAGCCCTGCAGGGAGAGCGGGTGTGGGCTGAGCGGGGGATGCAGAGCATCCCGGGCTGGCTGAGGGCTCCCAGAGCCCTGGCACCGCCTCAGCCCCACTGAGGCCATCCTGCTCCTTCTGCAGCCCGACGGCACCCGGGCGCCCCTGGAGATCGTGCTGCTGCACAAGGTGTCCTCTGGCTGTGCTGGTGTCATTCAGCTCCTGGAGTGGCTTGAGCTCCCCAGCAGCTTCTTGTTGGTGCTGGAGCGTCCGGAGCGGTGCCAGGACCTCTCGGCTGTGCTGGCAGAGCGGAGGTTCCTGCCGGAGCAGGAGGCACGGGGGCTGTTCCGCCAGGTGCTGGAGGCCGTGCAGCACTGCACCAGCTGCGGGGTCCTGCACCGGGACATCAAGCCCGAGAATATCGTGCTCGACCTGGCCACTGGGCAGCTGAAACTCATCGATTTTGGCTGCGGCACCTTCCTGCAAGACACAGCCTACACCAATTTTGCAGGTGAGCCCTGCCAGGGGATGCTCTGGGCATCTCATGGCCCAGCCTGGCTGTAGCACCGTGGCTTCCCCCTATCGCTGCTTGGATGGGATTAATGCTTGAGCCAAGTTGATTTGGGTGGGGCTGTGAGGGGGGGCAGCTCCCAGCCCTGCCGACAGCCTTCAGCACCCACTGTGCCCTGGGCTGGGGCTGGAGCTGGGGCAGCCAGCCTGATAAAACCCCCCATGGGGGTAGCAGAGAGGGGGGATCTGACCTCGTGTCCCAGCCGGTTTGATGTGCAGGCAAGGAAAGGCTTGAACTGCTCCAGTCCTTGTTTGCCTTGGCTTATTAACATGTTTTCAGGGCCATGCAGGCAGGGAGGAGAGTGGGGGTTTTTCACCACTGGGTGGGATTTTCTTTTGTGTCCCACGGTTGTTCCTTCCCAGGGCTTCTGCTGCCCTCTTCCAGCACCAGTGGCTTCTTTTCCAAGCCCGAGTTTGTACACAAGTCCCAGGTGCTGGCGAGAGGGCAGCGGGTCACCCTGTGTGCTGCTGGGGCTGCCCCCACATGTCCAGGGCTGCTGGGGCCAGGCTCTGGGAGCAGCAGCATTCCCTGATGAACTCTGTCTGTGTTCCATAGGAACCCTGTCCTACAGCCCGCCAGAGTGGATCCACCAGCAACGCTACCACGGCCAGGCAGCAACGATCTGGTCCCTGGGCCTCCTGCTGTACCACCTGGTGGTGGGGAAGCACCCGTTCAGGAGGGGCCAGGAGATCATCTGGGGGCGCATCTTGTTCCCACGACGGCTCTCTCCAGGTGGATCCTCCTCTCTGGGCACAGGGGGAATACCAGAGCTGGGAGACAGCAGCGGGCTGCTGAGCATCCTGCTCTGGCAGCTGCTGAGCAGCTGGCACATGTGCTGCTCTCCTGCTCTTCTCCAAACAGAGAATCCATGGAGAAGTTTAGGCCCAGCTCTGGACACACCCAGCATGGCCTGGGCATGGAAATGTGGGGGCAGCTTCTCCACCTGACTGGTGATTTCTGGTTTCTCTCTTCAGAGTGCCAAGATGTCATTAAGAGGTGTTTGGCCATGGAACCCTTGGACAGGCCATCCTTAGAAGACCTTTCCCAGGACCCTTGGCTGCAGGGTGTTCATCTGCCCTAGAAGATGGGAGAGATGCACGTGCACAGTTGGATGCAGAGGCCTGGCAGGTAACAGCTGCACACATCTCTTGGCACTCAGTGGCAAAGCAAAGCAGACTGTTTCTGTCATGCCTGTAGCTCTGAGCAGGGGTCATCAGAAGGGAACACACAGCTCTTGGGCTGGAACTGAGCTGGAGACTTGCTGTGGCAAGCACCGGTGGCCACCATCCACCCTGGATTTGCTTGTCTGCTTCGTTGATGGCTGCAGCCCTGGGCAGAACACTGACAGCCTGGTCTGGCCCTCAGGGAAGGAGAAGGAGCCCCTGGAGAAGCTGTTCCAAGTTGGGCTGCTGCTGGAGACACCCAGGACAACCTCAAGGACGACAAGCTCTTCCTCCACCTGGCCAGCTGAGGACGATCGACTTTGATTCTGGCACCTTCTTCAAAGACAGTATGCACGCACAATTTGCAGGTGAGTCCACAGCCAAGGGGATGCTGCCAGATCTGGGCATGGCACAGCCTGGCCGGGCACCAAAGGTTCCCCCCTTTTGCTGGGCAGATGCAAGAAATTCTTCAGTCAGCTGCCAAGCTGCTTTTTGTCTCTGAGCAGCTGCTGAGGGGCTGGCTCTGCCCTGGCTGGCTGCAGGCTGGGCACATGTCCTGCCCTCCTGCTCTGCTGCCCAAGGCAGCACTGATAGGCAGCTTTGGGCACAGCTCTGGGCAGGGCCAGCACAGCCTGGGCACTGCTCTGGGTGGCTGGCACAAGGGCACAGGAGCCTTCAGCTGATGGGCCATTTCTGCTTTCTCTCCTTGCAGCCGGGCTCTGCGGATGCTGAGGCTGCTCTGGGCTCTGCCAGGGCTCTGCTGGAGCTCAGCCCCGGGCCGGAATCAGCCAAAGGAGAAATGGTGTGACCCTCAGCAGAGACTGGCTTGAGCATTCCGGCAATGCAGCTCAAGTGTGCAGAGTGTGCACCTCCAAGGGAAAACATGACACCCCCCCAAAAATAAACTTGTTCAATAATTTCCAAAATGAAATCAATCTGGCATGACTCCAAATGACATTTTCGTGCTTGCTCAAGCTGTAGCTCAGCCCTTTGGTGAACAGCTCTCTCTCCCCCACCTGCCTTTTACTACACAACTGCTCCCTCTTTTTCCCCAGTGAGTTCCCAGCCCATGGCAGTCTCCATCACACTGTTGCCTTCTTTGATGCCCCTCCTGACGACGAAGAGTGAGCCCCAGGCTTAGGGACTCCTGCTGTCCCTGGCAGAGGAGCAGCAATGTCTCAGAGCTGCAGTGGCATTGCAGTGCAATTCAGAGCTGCTCTCCAGCTCTCAGCTCTCCTCACTGCTGAGTTCCCACTGCCTTTTGCTCGTCCTTCCAGCAGGATGAGCTCTGTGAATGGCCTTGAGTCTCCCCACTCTTGCCAGCCCACCCAGCCTCCTCAGTGAGGTTTGAGCTGCAGCTTCTCTGTCTGCCCTGGCACACCAGTGCAGTGCCCTGTGCAGGGAGCCCCAGCCCCAGAGCACAGCACACAGCAGTGTGTGGGAAATGCAGGCACAGAGAGCTCCCAGGGCCTCGAGCATTCAGGCTCAGAGATGGAGATGGACACAATGTCTGACCTAAGGCCTTGGAGAAGGCTTGGCAGTTTAGAACAGTAAAAGTGGCATTTGTAGTTGAAAGAGAAAAATGTTTTAAGCAAGTAGAAATATGCCTCATATAAGCAAATAAATATTTTCAGCGAGACAGTAGAAACATTGAAGTTTGGTAATAGAACTTGTTATAGCGTTGTTTAAAGTAGAAAGTAGAGCAATAAGTTTGTGTAGAGTTAAGGATTGGATAAAAGGAGAGGCATTGCAGAACAAAGGTAGCAAAGGTAACAATAAATGATTGGCTTATGAAGATGCAGGAGAACTTTGTGGAAGTAGTTGATTGGATGAGAAATTTATAAAAGATACTGTAACTAGAATTAAGAGGGTTTTCTGGTGTCATGACACTGAATGTAACAACTGAAAGGCTTCACCCTCCCATGAGATTGATTTTGCAAGAAATCATCCTTTAATTACACATCAGTCTACCCCGTGTTGACTGAATCCCTAACATTTCAGGATGGCTTTGTCCAGTTCAAGCCCTGAGTGGGACTCACAATAAAAACTCTGTCAAACCTCAACTCCATTGGAAGTTCCTTGTCACCCTGTGAATAAGCTCTACATTAAATTTCTGATTTGTGTGTTGTTTTTTTCAAGATGCAAAGTCCTGTTCATGGCTAGGTTTTTATATGGTTAGGAATTATGCCAAAATGACTTTTGCTTTTATAGGTCTTTCATATATATCTACAGATCTGTAAAAGATTTTTGTATGGTTATATAGTTCCTAGGTATCTTCAGTGCTTTTCCTGCTCTGATAGGCAGAAAGAAAAAACATGTTCCAAAGGCTCCTATCCTAATCTGCATTTTCTGGGAAACAAAGTTAAAACACATTCTCAAGGCACTTTCTCATAAACTTAGTAGAGCCAGTACAGCCAGTCCATCTAGTCCAGCTAGGAGGAAGAAAGAGGAGCTCCAAAAAGGTGGGAACCAAAGGGGGAAATTGCCTCACTTCCTTGTTCTCGCCCTTGGGATTCTGTCAATCATAGCTCATATTTCCGAAAACTTATTAAACTACATTAAACCTATGTGGGTGGTCATTTTTCCTATCTGCCCCCGGGGCCTCCAGTTAAACTCCAGCATTGATATTCCCTCTATAGAAATGTTGTATCCAAAGTGGTTGTTTAATTTCTCAGTCTTCGGCATCACTTCCTGCACAACTGCAGTGCCTTTGAAAAACAGCCCAGTGGCCATTGTTTGCACGCCATGGTACTTTTGTGCGTGAGCAGCGAATGCACTGGCATTTGCAGCCTCAGCCCCTGAGGAGTGGGGCAGCCGAAGCATCCTTGTGAGAAGCCAGCTGCAGCTGTGACTCCGAGGGTTTTGGTTCCTGCCCAGCACAGCGGGTGCATCTCCTCTGTGACTGCCACCCTGCCCTGGTGCCCATGGATTAGTAGGGACAGGGTTCTGCAGGGGGAAGTGAACAGCTTGGCAAAGAGAGTGCAGTCGGAAATGCCTGGGGAGTGTTTGGACCTGTAAAACCATTGTCAATTTCCTTCATCTTGACAGACAGCACTGAACCGCTGTATTCCTCCCGTGGCAGTGATTCATGTGTCCAGTGGCTCTGTCTCCTTGAGAATAAAGAGAGTGCTCCTGCTAAGAAGGTGACAGGATGCATTCAAGGCAAGAAATTGTTTTGGGGAGGCTCTTGAGAACCAAGGAGAAAGTGAGGATTCGGATGTTTTTCCCTACAGGACTGTGTCAGGAGCAGTGTGTCTGAGGCCCTGCCAGATTTGATCCATGTTTTGATCAGGTGGCCAAGACATTAAGAAAAGGAATTGTTTAACGGGTGGGAACTTGAAGCTTGCAAGAGAAAGAATGTCTGGTCAGTGGGTGGGCAGTTAACCTTTGGAAGAGGAACAATGCAGGGATGGAGGCCCTCGTTGCATGGAATCGGCATTGTGAGCCACCGTGGGCTCATCTCACGTGCTGGCCATGTGTGAGCTGATGCTGTCACTGGGAAAATTCCCCTCCTGAGCAGGAGATACAAGGCCTGGTTGAGGGGTGGAGTGGGGAGAAGGATGAGATGAACACCATTTTGATCCAGGGGATGTCCTGAGCGTGCACTGCCTGCCTGCCCCTCCTGCCCAGCACAACGCTCCATCTCCTTCTCCTGCTCAGCAGTTTTTTGGGAATCCAGGGGTTGGTATGTATTATTTGCTACTGCAACTAATAGAATAAATTTCCTTTGCAATCCCAGTCGAGTCTTAGGTGTTTGTGTGCATGGGTCTCCTCCTGAATCTGTGACAATGACCACCAGAGATCTTAGGACACTCCTATTTTCATGTCAATAAATTCTGAGAAGTGATTTCAATATGTCAAATACTTTGAGAGAATGTTTGGCCTGTGAGTTTCAGCAAAGCAATGAATTTGTCTTAGTTCCATGGATACAAACTAGTAGGTAAGATTGCAGGGTGTTCACGTGTGAGGGAAGTGATTCCCTATGCACCCAGTGCCAAAATAAAGTAATGCCTCCTTTGTAACCCTGAGCTGGCAGCAGGGATCAGGCCCTGCTTGGTATCTTTCATGTAGGCCATTTCTATGGAGCAGGTAAGAAAGGTGACAATGAAACCTTTTGCAACCAGTGTTTCCCTGTGGTTCTTTCACTTTTTGGGGTCCAAAGCTGTGTGCTGCAGGTGACACAGGTGTGCAGAGCAATGGAGACCCCACAATCCCTGGGTTTCCCCACAAGTCCTCCTAACTTGTTTCCAGGTGTGCCTGTAAAAGTGCTCACACTGGAGCAGGTAGATGTCAGAGGAAGCTGTAGTTTAGAGGGAAACCTGAACAGAGAGAGAGTGCCCCTGCTTTCAGAAAGAGAGAGAGAGCGAGAGAGAGCCCTTGCTTCCAAACTTGAGCAGCCTATTCTTAAAAGGCTGCACCCTGTGGATGAGTGACATGCATGCCATATTTTTGAATGACTGTTTGCCCATGGCAAAGCAGAAGAACAAATATCCTTGAGCAAAAGGAAAAATATCTCAACTGACCAAAATTCCCACACCCTGTGTTCTTGCAGTGCTGGTGGAAAGGAGGAAGGGACTGGAGGGAGAAAAAGGTGTTTTAAAGGCTTACTTCTACTTCTCATTATTCTACTCTGACTGCTTATAATAGCTTTACTTTATATCATTAAATTTGAACCTGTTTTGCCCTAGAATATTTTCACCCAGTGCTTAACTCATGAGCCCTTCAATAGTATTTTCCCCTATCCTCCGTTCAATTGTAGCAG
>JAGMWU010000180.1:33986-38772 GCA_018697195.1 Certhia americana | reverse complement strand
AAAAAAAAAAAAGAAAAAAAAATAAAAAAAAAGAAAAGACACTCTAGATTTCTTTTTTTATTTTTTTTTTCTCCTTAATTTCTTCTCTCTCGATGATTTCCAGATCCAGCCTGCTCAGCTCCAGAGCCCAAAGCTGATTTTTGTAACTGACGCCGGGGATCTGACAGCTCAGCCAGGTCCTCTCTGCCTGTTTGCACTAAACCCATAGATTTGAGACCAAAACTCCATTCTGAGCCCCAGCTGGCTCTTGGTTTGCCAAATTTGCTCTGCTGGGCTCCTGTTTCCACCAGGGAATTCAGTGTGAAGCCAGAGGGGTTAAATCCCAGCAGAATTTGCTTAATTCCTTAAGGTTCTTTAAGAATTTAAATTAAATCCCCGCAGAATTTAACTCGTTCTTGAAGTTAATTAAGAATTTAACTCCTTTTTCACAGGAGAGGTCATGAATTTGAGGGGCAAACCCAGCCCACAACCATTTCCACGCTGGATGAGCCCCTGGGAATGGGCTCTGCAGGAATTCTGGGATCAATCCCAGCCCTCTGACCTCGACCTGAGACTAAAACCTGCCCCAGCTGCACCCTCTGGGTGTCAGGAGGGTGCCCAGAGCAGAATTTTTAGAAAAAAAAATCTTTTTTTTTGCTTTTAAAGCTGTGTCCTCCAGCCCGGGGGTCTCAAAGGAGGACAACCCACGGGTTGGACCTTTTCCAAGGATTCTGCTCTCAAACAGCACCCCCAGACACGTCTGGAAATGCCAAAAGCTGGCAGCAAACACAAGGAGAAACCTGGCGACCACCCTGGGAAAGCCAAGGGCCCCTCGCTGCATGCCCAGGGGGGTGGGTGCATGTGCAGGGGCATCACCTGCTGTGTGTTGTGGTTGAACCTCAAACCCAAATCCTGACAGTTCCAGGAGCTGGAGATGCCCCAGGAAGGAAAACACTTTGGAGATTAAAAAAAAAAAAAAAAAAAAAAAGAAAAAAAAAAAAAGAAAAGAAAATCGACGTTGATGAAATCGGCTTTTTCCAACCCATTTCTGCTGCTGGGATTTGCAGTCTCTGATGCAGGAGGTGCTGGATTTTGGCCACTCTCTCACTTCTGGGGAGGAACCTGGGGCTGAAGTTTTGAGGGAAACACGATCCCAGCCTTCCCTGTCCGTGTCCCCGCTTTTACAAAGCTCCGTGAGGCTTTTGATCCCACTGTGCCTCCTTTGGGAAATTTTTATGCCAATTCCTGACCCAAATCTGTGAGTTTTGGGGAACACAAAGGCCTTTTACGGTGCAGCACCTGCTGTGTCTCAGCTCCTGAGGCTCCGTTTTAGGCTCCCCCCAAAGTGTCTCATGGATTCGTGGGGACTTTGCTGACTACAACCACAATTTGAGGTCACTGATTGCTTCCTCTGAGCCTGAGTTTGGAAATGGCAGAAAGCTGCATGTTTGGTTTGGGCTGCTCCAGGTGGAAAGAAGCCCTTTGGCCACGGTTTCCCCCCGGGATTTGGATGCTTTTGCAGTGGTTTGGGGAACAGAACTTTGTGATTTGTGGTGCTGAGGGGATGCCTGTGTGCGGAGCCACAAACCAAGACGAAAAATCAATTTTTTTGTGGAAGAAACAATCTTAGCCTAAGTCCCATCTTTGCTGCTGATAACTGCGAATTATCTGCACGTGCTTCTGTGGCATCCTTTGCTCCTGGTGGCCTGGTGTTGTTGTCACCCCGTTTCTCACCAGCAGCAGCATGAGATGTTGATCTCCCTCGAGGGATTCGGGGTGTCTGTGTGGGGTGGGGTGATTGGGGTTGGGCTGGGATGATTGTACAATCATCAGAAGCTGATAACGCCCACCCTGAGCCGGGATTTTCATTGCTGAAACCCTGACTGGTTCTGTCCCTGCTGTCCCCAACAGAGGACCTGACCCTGGACCCCGACTCTGCCAACCACCTGCTGATCCTCTCCGCTGACCTCAAGAGCGTGCGGATGGGCTGCAGGAAGCAGGAGCTGCCCGACAACCCCAAACGCTTCGACACCAACTCGCGGGTCTTGGCCACCACGGGTTTCCAGTCCGGGCGGCACTACTGGGAGGTGGAGGTGGGGCCCTCGGACGGCTGGGCCTTCGGCGTGGCCAAGGAATCCATCCGCAGGAAGGGGCTGACCCAGTTCTCCCCCGAGGAGGGCATCTGGGCCGTGCAGCAGAACGGGGGCCGTTACTGGGCCGTCACCTCTCCCCAGCGCACCCTGCTGTGCCTCAGCCACAAGCTGAGCCGTGTCCGGGTGTACCTGGACTACGAGGGAGAGGAGGTTTCCTTCTACGACGCCGAGAACATGCAGCACATCTTCACCTTCAACGTGGCCTTCCAGGAGAAGGTGTTCCCCCTCTTTTCGGTCTGTTCCACCGTCACCTACATCAAACTGTGCCCCTAAGGTGCCTCGGGGAGCGCCAGGGAAGGGTTTGGCCCCTGGATCAGCTTCAAAGTCTGGAATCAGCCTGGTTTGGAGGGACACGGGCTGCAGGATGGGCAGCCAGGGGGTCAGGAGAGCATCACGAGGAGGGTCTTCAGGGCAGGTGGAAGCAGAAAGATGTCCAGCGGTGCTCAGGAGTTGTGGTTGTCAGTTTAAAGGAAGGTTGTGGTCACCAACTCGAAAATCGTGGTCACTAACTCAGAGATTGTGGTCACCAACTCGAAAATCGTGGTCACCAACTCGAAGATTGTGGTCACCAACTCGAAAATCGTGGTCACTAACTCAGAGATTGTGGTCACCAACTCGAAAATCGTGGTCACCAACTCGAAAATCGTGGTCACCAACTCAAAGATCGTGGTCACCAACTCAAAGATCGTGGCCACCAACTCGAACCCACCCTGGAAGGGGTGACAAGCTCAGCCACTCAGTGAGAAGGAACCCTCCAGACGTCATTCCTGGCTCTGGTCTGACCCTGGATGGGGGTTTAAGGATCTGTGGGAAGCTTTGGAATGGCTCCTCCGCTCCTTTGGAAGTGCCAGTGGCTGGGAAATGGAATATTTATGGAGGGAATGATCTGTGAGAAAGGTGGGATTGAGCAGGAATCCTCAGACATCCGTCCAAGGCAGAGCTCTGTTTGTCCACAGAGAAGAAATCCAGTCAGAAACCTCCTGCTTCTTTCTCCCTGCTGGGGTAATAATTGTCCCCAAAAAGCTGTTTTTGGGATGTTGTGAGAGTTGTGTCAGCTGTCCCAGGTGACCACTGCCCACCAGGTCTGACCTGTCCAGTGTCAGGAAGAGTCTGAGGGGTTTTGGCTGCTCTCCCTATCTGGTTCTCCACCCTTCCCTCTGGAAGACTCTGGAAAAGGTTAAAAGGTGCTTTTTTGGTTTTTTTTCAGTGATGTTTGTCCTGCTGGACCTGAGCAAGACCCACATTTGTCCCTCTGGTGCTCCCGGGCTGAGGCCTCTCCGTGGACAAGATGTTCACAAAATGTCCCCCATGGTTCTCACGCTTTGCGTGGATTTAGGTGCTGAATCTTCCCTCAGGTTCTCAGCAAAATCACCCATTTATCCTCAGTTCTTGTATTTTTTTTCCCCTGGAAACCCCGGGTCTCTGCCAAGCTGACGACGCTGAACTCCCATTTGCTTTGTCCACTCTGATTTTGCCAAAAAAAAAAAAAAGAAAAAAAAAAGAAAAAAGCAGCTTTAAAAAATGATCAGTGTCTTATTGCCTGAAGTGCTGGTGAAGGGGTTCTGGGCTTGGTTGGCTTTGGAATCTTTTCCACAAAACACGAAAATCCTTTTAGGAAATGTCAGACTTGGGGTAAGGTGTGGGGAGGGAAGGTTTATTTAATCCACAACAACATTTCCTGGGTGGTTTGAGATGAGAAAAAGCAGGAACACCCCAAATTTTCAGCTGTCGGGTTGGTTCCTACCCTGAGATTCAAATTTCTATTTTTATTTAATGAGTTATCTGGTAAGCCCACATTATTTAAAGATGCAGCTGCTCTTACAAAGATGAAACCACCAGCAGGGGAGTAAAACGAGAGACTCTTGGGAGCTTCATGCCCTGCTGAAGAAATGAGAGAAATGAAAATTCCTGGAATCAGGAAGATATTTACAGGGCCACAGCTTTTCTAATGTTGAGATTGTGTTTGATTTGATTTGGAACTGCCTGGAACTGCCTTTCTTAGCCCATGTGTGGGAAATAAAACATAAAGGTACTAGCTGAGCTCATCTTCGTGTATAAACATTATAATATAAATAATATAAATCATATAAAGAATAATAAATAAATATAATACAAAAATATATACATATATATACACACACATATATAGGCACATATATATATACACATATGTATTTTAAATACATTTGTATAAATATATACCTTAATATATACATGTATTTATGTGAACATAATAAAAGGTATATATAAAAATATAAAAAAGGTATATATAAAAATATAAAAGAGGTATATATAAAAATATAAAAAAAGGTAAATATAAAAATTATATATTATAATACAATACAATATAAATGAATAGAATAGAGTAAAATAGAATAGAATAGAATAGAATAGAATAGAATAGAATAGAATAGAATAGAATAGAATAGAATAGAATTAATATATATAATTTTGGGGGATTATGTTAACATTTGTTAAGCACAAACCAAATATCTTCAAATCCCCCAAATTAGAGCTCGATGAGGACAAAATCCCCAAAATCTAAAAACGAGCTGAGCTTTTCCTTTGGACACCCTTGGAGGGGTCAAACAGGCATCAGCTCCCAGGTTATTCCAGCAGCAACAAGGAGCTTTCTGCTGGCTGGACATGGGCCA
>JAGMWU010000180.1:13986-31486 GCA_018697195.1 Certhia americana | reverse complement strand
GAATTTTTTCCCTCTCCGTTGTCATTAGTGAGCTGTTAATGAGCTTTAATTGTCCTGAGCCCTCCCCTCCCCGTGGCCTGGGGCTCTGTTACAAACTCCATCCTGGGAGTCCGGTCCTTCCACCTTGGAGCAGCAAACCCAAATTCCAGGGAATTCACGAGCCAAGCAGATAATAAATTTCTGCTTTCTCTTTTTGCCACATTTCACTTTTCGAACTCTGATTATCCCCACGCAGCAGGCGCTGCACGTGGAGTTTGGCTCCGTCCCGAGCTCGTGGTTTTTTTGGATGAATTTCCTGATGTGCTGCAGCTCCACTTGCCCTGACTTGAGCTTCACTCGTGGGTTTTTGTCCCACGTTCAATAAGGGATGCACCTCACAGGGCTGGAAGAAATGAGGGATAACAGTTAACAGTGAGAGTTTTGATTTCTGGGGTTGGGTCTGCCAAAAGTGCTTTGAGCTCACAGCAAACAGCCTGGCCAAGCTCATAATGTGCTACTGCTGATCAGTTTATTTATTTTTATTTATAATTAATACTTAATTAATGATTAGCTGGACTTAATTGGTGCAAATGGGGATAAATCTCCCTGTCTGATGCCAGGGGAACCAGAGGGGTGTGATGGTCTCCCCATATCCCGTCCCTGCTTCCTCCAGTGAGAGCTGAACCTCTGTTTTTGGGCTGGGAGTGAACCTGGAGCTGCTCCCCTGCAGCTACGTGGAGTCAGAGGTGGAAGGGCAAGTTGGAATTTATGGGAATTGGGATGAGTTAGAGGCCAAGCAGCTCAGTGACCACAGTGAAGGTCGGGGTGGTGCTCCCAGCAACTGGGCTGGTGTTTCCTTGGGACATTTATCATTATCTTGTCAATGATCCTGTCCAAAAAATCCCACCTGCAGCACAGATGGAGTTTCCAAGAATTTAGGACAATTTAGGACAATTACTGGTGAGAGGAGAAACTCCAGGAAAACCTCGGATTTGCTTTGAAGATTCATGATGATTTATTTGATACACTTGGATCAAACTTGGCGTTGACCACGCCTTAGAATGAAGGAAACCGGGATCACATCCTGACTGGTGCTGTGGGGAATGGTTTATTAATTAATAGGAATTAGCACTGATTAATTAATTAGTCGTGTTGGACCACTCAAAGGAGAGGATGGTGAGGAAGCACTGGGTTCTCTCTCACATTCTGGGGTGGGGGAACTGAGACTGATGACTTCCCAAAGGGCTGGCGTGTGCTGTTTATGTGTAATGACACAAGGAAACCAGAAATTCTCACCTTTACTTGACCTTAGTCATTCCATGAAGTGCCTTGCATGCAAATAAACTGGAAATTACAGTGGTGGACAAGGGGAACAGCAGAGTCCTGGAACCCACAGCTCCCTCATACCCCCATTAAGTGTTTATAACTCTGATTTACAATTTCAGCGCTCCCTCCTCTCCCCATGGCATGTTCAACCAGTTGGTCCTGCTTCAAGACACCCAATTCTTTAACACCTTTGCTGCTGCTGCTGAATTCTGCTGATTTCTCTAGGAAAGAACCAGGTTCACACCACCAAAAGCAGGCTGGGGGCAGGCTCAGAGCTCTTCCCTCTGCGTGAGTCCCCCAGACCCCTCCCCGCCTGAGGTTTCGCCGCTGTCGTGGTGGATGTTGCTGGCAGCCCTGATGGCTGATTTCATGGAGGTGTCAATCCAGGCGTGGGGCTGGGCCGTGTGCTCCCCAGCAAAGTGCACCCGGCCCTCGTGAGAGAACAGAGCCTGCGAGTAATCCACAAACTGGTAGGGGGTGAAGGCTGCGAAAGCCCCCAGGGAGTGCTGGTCCAGCTGCCACTTGTGGATCACATGCTGGTCACAGGTGTACTGCAGGTACTCCTTGCTCACCTGGTGGATGTCCGCAAGGTCTTGGAGCACCACGTCCAGGCACTTCTCATCTGTGAGGGGCAGGAAGAACTCGGCATCGTTGTTCCAGGTGTAGGAAGCCAGGATGATGCCCACCCCACTGGAGAAATTGTGGCTGGGGTAGTAGATGAAGCGGGAGGGGCGGTCCGTGATGGAGTACCCTCCACGGATCCCGTCCTTCTCCCAGAATTTCTCGGAGCATGCCAGGATAATTTTGGAGGAACTTGCATAGTTGATGGAGCGCAGGGCATGGGCCTTGGCTGGGGACAGTGGCGGCAGGAACTGGATGTGCCTGGTGGCTTTGGCAGTGGAGGTGACAAGGACGTAATCTGCAGTGACAACGCTCGGGGCCAGCGTGTCCGGAGCACGGTAGAACACTCGAACTTTGCTGCCCTTTGTCATGATCTTTTCCACAGTGCAGTTGAACTGGACAACGTTGGGCAGCGCCTTGTGGAAGGCTCTGGGCAGTTGGTCAAACCCTCCGGTGATTTCATCAAAGCTGGAAGGGAGGACAAGCGGGAGGTGTGGGAAGGATGCTGGGGTTGAGGGAGTGTAAAAAAATTGAATTCTTCTGGAGACACCAGTGGAGCTTGGAGGCCAAAGCTCTTGAGCCACAAGTGGTTCCTGTTTGGAACCACTCCAACATTTCCTATTGTGGGATCAGGGTTAGGCTGAAGGGACAGCACTCACCTCTCTTCAGAGAAGACATCAAAATCCCACAGCGAGGTGAGGAAGGACAGGTAAAACCCTGAGTCCTCGTTCAGCAAGTCACCAATCATCTCAACAGCTCCTCGGCTCAGCCCCCCCACCTTGATCAAATATTCCTGGAGATGTCAGGGAAAGAGACCCAGCCTGAGGGTGTTACCTCAGTTAGGGCTCCACTGGAGCTGTGCTGGCCCCTTTCACAGCACATTTTAAGGAGAAGGGATCATTTACTAGGGAAAAGCATCCAAAAGGTGACAGAGGATGGGATTGGAGTGACACAGACAGATCCTTCTCCAAGCAGGGAAAGCAGGTTAATTATGAAGAGCTGGGATTAAATTTGCCCTCAAGCCCAAGCCCATTACCTTGGTGGAGAAGGAATCATGTTGAGCCAGATATTTGCTGCAATTAGTGGTCTGGAACTTCTTAAAAGCCTGAAGAGGAAACATTGATATTTTCACTGGAAAAAGATCCATTTCCCAAAGGGCTGCCCAAAATTCTCTCAGGATTTCAGGGTTTGGTAACCCCTGGAGCTTCTGGACATCAAATTTCAGGCAGCTGTGCCTTGGTTTGGCATTTTCTGCTCATCCAAGTCCCGGTGGACTCCTTCCAAAGGATTTCTTGTGGACAAAGAGGGGTTCTGTAACCATCTGCCCCTGTTTCTGAATGAGCCTCTCTGCTTTTCACTCCAAAAGGACCCTGTTCTTTCCCAGTTTGGGGCTGAATCTTCCCCAGCCAAGTCTTCCTCAACTCACCGTTCAGGTGAGGGGTCACCACGGGAGAATCTCGTACCTCGTTCAGCACCTCCAGGTACAGTTGGGCGGCACTCTTGCCCCTCTCCGATGGTTTCACCGTGTAATTCAGGATGTCAGGGTTCCTGTTCACCTCCTCAGCCCTGACCCGAGCACCCTTCAGGAAGTACCAGGTGTTGTTGTCCCTCTGGATGAAGGGATTCAGCTTCAGGTTGAACTGATGGATGAATTCACGGACAAGCCTGGAAAAAGGGTGGAGTGATGGTGCCAAGAGCCAACCCCCCCCAGCTCTTGGCCCCCTTGGCAGAGATGCTGAACCCTGGGGAAGCAACAGCGATGATTTGCTCCCCAAATCGGGCTGGCGCCTCACCTGTGCTTGCCTGGCAGGCGCATGGGTCCCAGCTCCACGTACCAATCCTGTCCCTCGGGGCGGAATGTCTGGATCCGGCCCCCGACCCAGCTGCTCCTTTCCAGAACAGTAACCTTAAAAATTGGGTGAGGATTGGAATTGTTTGGGAAATGGCTTGTTTGAAGTGAAACACCCCCAAAACAAGGTCCAGCGGGTGGGACAGATCCCCTTCAGATGGCAAATGAAGCACCTGTAGATCCAAACCCTTCTCTGTTGGCCAAGACTCCTCTGCCTATGGGGCAGGTTCTCATTTCCCAGCTCCTGGGTTGCATTTGGACACCAGCTCTGGTGAGCAGGTTCAGGATCAAACAGGGCTTTGAAAGCAGCACCAATCTGCCCCTCCATGCCTTGGAATCCCTCTTTGAGACCCACAGCTACCTTGGGATGGTTTGGAAACCCCTGGAATTTCTGCTGCCCAAGAGACAGAATGCAAAGGGCTCATTTGATTCACAGGAACCACTGTCAGGGGAAATGATTGGGGACAAATCCCCTTCCCTTCCTTCTTCCACCACTGTGGTTGACCCACTGCATTTCCTTGTCCCTCACCAGCCTGGAAGACCTTTAGAGGGGGGAAACAAGCCCGGGAGAACCTCATGGAATTCCCACCGTGTGCCCAGCGTCCCGAAGCAGCTTGGCTGCCGTCAGCCCAGCAATCCCCGCGCCCACCACGACCACGTGTGCCGGGTGAGCCGTGGGCTCCAGCCCCTCCTGGGCAATCTGCAGCAGCTCCTCGTAGTCCTGGTCATGGAGACAATACTCGGGAAAGCACGGGAACCTCTCGGCACTCAGCAGAGCCGTGAGCAGGAGGATTTGGAATAGGACTGTGGAGGAAAGAAGAGAAGGGAATAACCTGGCATCAGCCCTCAAGGTCGTTCCTGATGGCACAGACTGGCTCCAAGGATGTTGGTATCCAAGAACTAAAAAGGGGAACTGGGGTGGTGGTGAAACCCCAGGCACCAGCAGGTTCATCTTGGAAGGTGTCAAGAGATGTCAGAGGCAGTGATTCCTGTTTTGTAAGAGAAATCAACCCATAGATGATTTTTAAAGCTCTCCATATTCATGTTCTGCTTCTACAGCTGCTCTGGTGAGTTCCCAAAATGACTTTGACCTCCTTAGAATAAGCTCCAAAGCTTCCAAGAACAGTAATTAGTAGTCACTCATGTGCAAGAATCAAGGCACCTCATTGTCCCCATTATCCTTTCCCATACCTGGGTAATTGGGGGAGATATTATGTGAGGGGTGGAGAAAAAAGGATTGGCCAGGTGGATCTGATGAAGGCTTGCACAGACAGGAGAGATGGAGATAAAATTTCACAGAAAGATGGAAAAATTAGAGGGATGAAGAGAGATGGGATTTATCCTCCTTAAATTCCCTAATTGAAATTTTTCTACTTAATTTTAGAGAGGAGAATTTTACTGTCCTTTACAATTTCCTCCTCTGCAGTTCCCTCCTTTAAAATCCCCTCCTTTTAAAAATCCCTCCCAATTTAAAATCCTCTCCTTTCAAATTATTGTGCTTTTGCTGCCCACAGGGAGCATCAAACAGACCCAAAATGACCATTTCCACCGGAACAGACACAAAGTTATTTAACGTTTTCACAATGAAAGAAAATTTGGGCTGAGAACCACACTCCGTCCTATCCTGTCCTCCTCCCTGCCTTGGGATTTTTCTAGTTTTGGTTTCTGTTTTTCAAAATAACCAAATAGCAACTTTCATTTTGTTTTCCTTCTCCTGAGTGCTGCCAATTTTCTTCCAGGGAAAACCAAAAAGCTTTGGAAACCCTACGTTGGGTAATTCTCACTGGTGGAAAGTCCCGGGGATTTGGGGTTTTTTTCTGGGGTGGATCTGCCACCTTGGAGCTTTTATCATCCAACACCTGAGGCAGGTGTTTCAACTGCCCCTTGAGCTGATCCAGACACCAACCACCAGTGTAAGAAATATTTAGGAAGAATCTGCTCCAGTTGTCCTGTTAACAGTGGGATAAGGTTGGATGGATCTGCCCTGATCACAGAATCATTGTGGCTGGATTGGAAAAAAATGATGGATCAGCTGGGAGATCCTGTTTGGAGAGCAGAGGAAATACCCTGGGATCAGCTCTTGGATGGATCTCTGCCTTCCATCAGGTGATTTTTGGGAAGATGTGGAGAAATCACCAGTTTGGAGCAGGGAGGCATCCTCCGTGATGGCCCTCAGAGACTCCCAGCTCGTGCCTGTGCTTCCTAAAAAACCAGGATCATCCCATGACCCAGGTTTGAAGGGAGGTCTCCCCCTGCCCACAGTGTCAGGAGCTCCAGGGGAGCATGGAATTGTTCAGCTGGAAAAAGGGAGGTTTGTGGCTGTGCTCTCGGGAGGTGGCAAAGAGAGGGAACCAGAACCAAACCCAGACACCAAAGATGAAAGAAAACCAGGAAAAACCCCAGGGACTGAGGAGAGGAGTCACTCACCAGTCCCAATCATTGCTCCAGGAGGAAGATGAATCCTCTGCTGAGATTGGAATTCATTTTATACCCTGGCTTAGCAAAAAAAAAAAAAAACCCAAACAACCTCGTGCTTCCAAAAACCCTCTGCCAATCAGTGCAACCCGGAAGGGAGTGAAGTGGAATTTGTCATTAGAAGGGGAACCAGCAATTGAGCAGAGTCAGTTCCTCTGCTGGGTTTTTTTTTTTTTTTTTTTTTTTTCCCCTTTACTTACTGGAATAAAGCCACCAGTCCACTGCATGTTTTGGGGTGTTCCATGTTTACCCCAACACGGTGACCACACCCTGCTCCAACAAAGGCAGCGATTTCCCAGAACGGAACAATGAGGTTTGGGTTTTCTTCCTGATATTGCACAAAGCCCACTGAAATCTGAATAATATGAATAACTGCCATGGGGATCTTTCTGAACCTCGGGGACGTCTTGAGCTGGCATTCAAAATATAATTTCAGGGATGAAAATAAGCATTTCCAGGGACAATTCACCTCTTGGATGCTTTTGGGTGTTGACAATTTTGGCTTTATCTTGCCTCTATTAGAACAGAGAGGATGAAGAACTGTTTGGGTGGGAGGACACTCTAAAGATCATCCATAACTTCACCAAAATGACAAGAACTGCATATTTTTCTAGAGATGAGACCAGTGTTTTTCAAGGGTAGAGAGCTTGGACTTGCCAAAGAACCATAAATTCATCTGACAAACCATCTCTTTGTTCTTGGACTGAGAGCTTGAGTCTCCAGCTTGGAGCCAACACCCTTACCAAGCTCCATTTAAGAAAATCACCAGTTGGATTGGAAAAAAGGTAAAAGTATCCTTAAAAAAAAAATACCCCTTGGTTTGGGCCTGGGTTTATGTTTTATGATTTGTGGTTCGCTGGTTGCTCCCCTGAGGGGTGTCAGTGCTGAACTTCCAATAGTGTTTATTTTTCTCCATCTGGAATAACAAATCCTGAGGGATTTGGGAATTGCACAATGAAACTGGCAAGGATGCACATTTGCAGGGACAGCAGAGAGTCTGGAATGAAGGCAGCTGAATTCACATTGTCTTGATAAGACCTGGATTAATGCATGTCCCAACAAGTTGCGTTGGGATCAACCTCAATAGTGGGGATCAACAATCCACCAGTTGCAAAAGCTGTCCCTCCCATCTCCCTGCTCCCACCTGTTGATTACCTGAAGGTTACGGGAAGGAGAATTTCTGCCTGACATCAGTTGTATCACAAAGCAGGCAATCAGAGGGTGGCAGAAGGGATGGTGAATTCTTTCCAAATTGCTGTTTTCTGGATTTAAGATTGACTTTTCTTAATGGAAGGAGTGGGGAATAAAGGTGGGATTTTATTCCACGTGTTGTGTGGGACATCATGTGTGTTGGAGAGCACTTGGAATGGAGGAGGGTGTCCACCTGGGAGCATTTCCCTGAAGAGATGGAAAAGGACTGCATGCATAAAGCACAGGGAAGGAAGAACCCACGTGGCTTTATTAATGAGGTAATTAGCCTTAATGAGTTCTCTGGGCTGGCTGGCACAGGTTGGACAGCTGTGGACAGGTCCTGTTGAGGAAAGATTTTTCCATTTCAAAGCATTTTTTTGTCCTTCACTTCCTGCTTGCCCAGAGGATTCCCAGAACACACCTGTTGCAGGTACTCGTGGGACTTGGAGGCAAAACTTTTGGGACTGGGGGGATAATTCAAGAAATAAATGCACCAAGGAGGAGTTTCTTGGATTAAACTGTCCAAAATTTCGGCTCTTCTCAACCATGGGAAGGACATGGAGCTGATGGAGGAAGTCCAGAGGAGGCCACGGAGACAGCTGCAGGCTGAGGGAGTTGGGAATTCTCTTGGAGAACTGAAGGTTCCTTATTGGGATGAAACAGCAGGAATTAAATCACGGGAAGAAATAAAACTTACTGATGAGAAAAATCAAACACAAAGAACCTCTGTAACATCAAAAACTTCCAGGAATGTTTTAATAATGCCTAAACTAATGGATAGGCATGTAAACAGCAACGTACCTGTGTATAGAGACTTGATTTTAAGTCTCGGTGTGCTCTTTGGCTGCTTGTCAAAGGCACCCAGCGCTGGTATTGTCATTTAAAAAAATAAAAAAATCTCAATATTATTATTTTTCTCATCATTATTATTATGAAACTTTTTAGATTCTGGAGCGTGTGTTTTCACAGGGTACCTGCAGAGGGCTCTGGGTACCCGGAGCCGCTGCTCAGCCTCTCCTCTCCCCCCGGATGCCGCTGGGGCTTCCGGAGCGGAGCCGCGCTCCCTTTGTGTCCTGCGGGGGGGAGGCTCGGTGTTCCTGGGGGTGCAAGGCGGGTCTGGGCATCGCCCCCCTTCCAGCGTGGGGAAGGAGGACGCTTCTCCCAAGGCAAATCCCGGTGGAAGCAGCTCCAGGCTCGGCCGGCAGGTAACGGGGAGCGGGGATGGGGTTGGGCTGCCAGCGGGGCTGGAGATGGCACGGGGGGATGTTCCCGGCAGCAGCAGCTCCTTTGGGGAGAGGACAAGGGATGGGCAGGGTGGAGAGGGAGCTCCGCAGGGATGGGAATGGCCCCTGGGATCCAGGGAGGCAGATTGCTGTGGGATGGGGTCTGCCAGAAAGGCGAGGGCGGGGGAAAGCAGGGACCCTCCTGGCCAGCTCTTGGCCGCGTTGCTCTGGGCACGATCAGGATTAGTCCCGGATGGAGGGATTGTGAAAACACGGCATTCCTGGAAGCGACCACAGGAAAAGCATGAAATCGCGAGCAGGAAGCGCTGCGGGGGTAATTCCTTGATTTCACGGGATTTCTCCTCCCTGCAGGGGATTTTGAGGAGCCCCGAGGGAGGAATCTGCATTGTCCCGGTGCTCCCTCCTGTCATGGAGCCCTGGGTGCTGCTGGATGCGCGGCAGAAGGCCCTGTACCTCGACGTGATGCACGAGAGCTACGAGACCCTCATGTCCCTGGGTAAGGAGACCTCCAAAATATCTCCTTCCTTGTTGTATTTCCCCTATCCTTTCCTTGCTCCAAGCAAAGCAGTTTTGGGAAGAGGGGCGGAGGGATCTGGGCAAGTTTCCAGTGGAATTTCCCCAAGTCCCAGCCCTCTCCTTAATTCTTTTTCTTCAGGAAAATGTTATTGATCTCTCCTAATTTAAACTGAACATTCTGGTGCCCTTGGCATCTCCACATTTCCAATTCAAACTGGGATCAGGTCACTGTTGTAATGTCTCTTCCTCCTTTCTGAGAGAACAAGATTTCTAAGGGAAATTCTGTTGTTGCTCCATTGTGTTAAATCCTACCCCTACTCCAGTCAGGGTCACGCCCTCCCCTCCTCCTGTTTTGCAGAAGCTCAGGGGATGAGGAGTGAAAAAGCAAAATTTTTAAGGAGAATTCTGTCGCTACTCCATTGTTTTAAATCCCGCTCTCCACGCTTTCACCTTTTCCTGCTTCTCCCCTTTCCCAGCAGCTCAGGGGCTGGTGAGTGAAAAGGCAGCAGAGGACGGAGCATCGGAGAGCAGTGCTGGGCCCGGACCACACTCATCTCACAGCCTGGAGCGGCAGAAACCCCTCGGCTCCAACAGGCGCAAAGCGAAGCGCCCAGACAAAGCCGTGCCCCCTGGGACCCCCAAACCCACCATGCTGCCCAAACTCAGCTGTGTCAAACCCCTGCGTGGAAAAGGAGCAGCCCGGGAGCGGCCGTTTGGCTGCACCGAGTGTGGGAAGAGCTTCCCGTGGGCATCGCACCTGGAGCGGCACCAGCGCGTGCACACGGGCGAGCGGCCCTTCGGCTGCCCCGAGTGCGGTGAGACCTACAGCCAGAGCTCACACCTGCTGCAGCACCGCCGCACCCACGCCAGCGACCGCCCGCACAAGTGTGGCGACTGTGGGAAGCGCTTCGCCATCGCCGCCGAGCTGGCGGCCCACGGCCGCGGCCATGCCGCTGACAAACCACACAAGTGTGGGGACTGTGGAAAGGGCTTCGTGTGGGCGTCGCACCTGGAGCGGCACCGGCGCGTCCACACCGGCGAGAAGCCCTTTGAGTGCAGCGAGTGCGGCGAGGCTTTCAGCCAGGGCTCGCATCTCGCCAAGCACCGCCGCAGCCACTCGGGTGAGCGGCCGCACCGCTGCCCGGCCTGCGGGAAGACTTTCTGCCAGAGCTCCGACCTGGCGCGGCACCGCCGCACGCACATGGGCAGGAAGCCCCTGCGCTGCGGGGACTGTGGGAAGCTGTTCCGGGCAGGGCCAGCACTGGCGCGGCACCAGCGGTGCCATCGCCAGGAGCACTCCCATCGCTGCACCGACTGTGGGAAGAGTTTTGTGTGGGCATCTCACCTGGAGCGGCACCGGCGTGTCCACACGGGCGAGCGGCCCTTCCCTTGCAGCAGCTGCGGTGAGCGCTTCACCCAGAAGGTTCACCTGCTGCAGCACCGCAAGACCCACTCGCCGGAGAGGCCCTACAAGTGCGGTGACTGCGGAAAGCGTTTTGGGGAAGCCCCCCCATTCCTGGCACACCAGCGTTGCCACACCGTGCACAAGAGCTACACCTGCAGCGAGTGCGGGAAGGGCTTTGCCTGGGCGTCCCACCTGGAGCGGCACCGCCGCGTTCACACTGGAGAGAAGCCCTTCAGATGCCCTGAGTGTGGAGAGGCTTTCAGCCAGGGCTCACACCTCACCAAGCACCGCCGTAGCCACCTCCCCAAGGCCCCAGGGCCATCGCCCCTAGCCAGGACACGGCTCGTTGGGGACATGCCTGGATCTCACAGCAGCAAGGACCCCTAAGGACTAAGATCCCCCGCAGTGTGATGAATGTGGAGACAACTGAGGGAAAACTCGTCTTGAGGACAAGCCAAAGGACACTAAGTGACACTTGAAGGGCAGTGGGGTGGGTGACAGGGGTGCGCTGTTGTGGCACAGGGTGGGATTTATCTGCCTTTCTGTCTCCCCACAGAAATGGGAGAGCATTGCACCTGCTGCAGTCCGATCCCAGAAAAGGGACAATGTGGGAGAGAAGGAGCCTGTTCCCAAAGGAAATGGTGCTTGGCTCCATCAGGGAAGGGTGGGGAAACCAGGGCTGGTTCTGATGTGAAAATACAGTGGTGTTGTGCCCACTTCATGCTGCCAGAGGATGGGAGAAGGGGATGGAGGGGGCAAGATGCTCAGGGTGAGCGGGAGGTGCTGGCACAGGGCAGGAATAAATTGGGAACCCTGTACCTCATGGATACCTGTGTCTCTTTGTGTTCCAACCCCGTGCTTTGACACTTTCTCTGCTCCAGGCAGGAAACCCCACGAGCACCTTCTCCTGCCCCAGAGACAAAACCACATGGACACACATGGAGGGATTTTGCTTTTTGGCTCAACTACCTTCTGCTTTATTAACTGTCACTCCAAATCCAGGAAACCCGGCCTGGCTTCTCCAGCATTCTCACCTTAATGCATCCCAGCCTGTCCCTTGTACACCCCCAGCAGAGTCTGGGGAGGTCCCAGGAGTGCTGGTGATGGGTACAGGTCCCCAGGGCCCTTTTCCAAGCTGTTTGGACCCAAAAATCCCCGGGGAAGGGAGCTCCCTGTGTGGTTTCACCCTGCCAAGCACCCAAATTGTCCCCCCCTTTTACTCCACTACTAGTAGGTCAGATGATGAGGAGTTACAGGAAAAGGTGTCTCCCCACCACCCCAAATGATATCCACCGCTCCCCAAATCCACCCTCAGCCTCCCCCATCCCTCCTCTCCCCTCTCCCCCCAAAACCCTGTTAGCAGGCACGGCTGCCCCTCCCTGTGGCCCCTTCCCACTGCTTCAGCCCACATCCCCACCCTGACCCTCATTCCAGGATATCCTGGGCCCCCCAAACCCTTTCCCATGCTGGGGGAGGAGCACAGACCACCCTCCCACCTTGGCCATGGGGTGTCCCCAAAAGTGGAGGGGGACTCTGAGCACCCCAGCCCCACCTTAGGAGCTGGGAGGAGGAAGGGACACCCAGGGCTCTGGTGGGGCTGTGGCATCGCTTCCCAGGGTATCCCCCTCCCCAGGCCTCCACACCCCAGCGAGGGGCAGGAGAGCTTTGGCCACCCAGCCCCTGGGAACTGCAGAGGAGGAAGGCATGGGATGCTTCTGCAAAGCAGAGCTGTGCTCCTCAGGCCAGAGCTCAGGGGATGTGGCTGTCCCCCCTGGTTGTTCACTCTCCCACCACACGGGTGGCAGCAGGGACAGGGGGCTGCGGGTGCTGGCACTGTGCAGGCGCTGATGGGCCGCCAGGGCCGTGCTGAGGCCGAAGGCTTTGCCACAATCGGGGCAGGCGTGGCGCTTCTCGGGGCCCCGCTGGGCGTGGGCGCGTTGGTGCCGGTTGCGGTGGGAGCTGCGGCCAAAGCGCTTCCCGCAGTGGGCGCAGGAGAAAGGCTTCTCCCCGGTGTGCGTGAGACGGTGCCGGTCGTAGTGGGAGCTCCACGAGAAGCCCTTCCCACAGAGCCCGCACTGGTACGGCTTCTCTCCGCGGTGCAGCCGCCGGTGCCGCTCCAGCCCGGCCAGGGAGCTGAAACCTTTCCCGCACTCGGGGCAGGTGTGTGGCCGGCCGGGCTGGGTGCCGTGGGTGCGCAGGTGTGTCAGCAGCGTGGAGCTGACGGTGAAGCTCTTGCCGCAGTCGCTGCACCGGAAGGGTCGCTCACCTGTGTGCACACGGCGGTGCCGCTCCAGGTGGGAGCTCACGGCAAAGCCACGCCCGCACTCCCTGCAGCGGAACGGCTTCTCCCCGGTGTGCACACGGCGGTGCCGCTCCAGGTGTGAGACCCACCCGAAGCTCTTCCCGCACGCCCCACACGGGTACGGTTTGGCCGCTTTCTCAACAGCCGGCGTGGTGGCATCGGCAGCGTTCTTGGGCGGCTGCGTGTGGCTGCACCGGTGCTTGGCCAGGGCTGTGCTGCAGCGGAAGCGGCGTGGGCAGGCTGGGCAGGGGTGCAGCCGCTCAGAGCCGTGCACCCGTCGGTGCTTGAGCAGCGCTGAGCTGTGGGTGAAGTACTTCCCACACTGCTCGCAGCGGTGGGGCTGCGGCGCGGGGTCGGCCAGCGGGGTCTGCGTGCCCTTGTGCTTGAAGCGCTGCGGGTCTGTTTGGTGGCTGAGGCTCTTCCCGCAGTCAGCACATTTCCTCGTGGCCGGCGGTGGCTCCTCTTCTGCCTCCACACCCTCCTCCTCCTCCTCCCCGGCGGGGCCAGCGGCGATGTGGGTGCGCATGTGGCGGTCCAGGTGGGAGCTCCAGGCGAAGGCACGGCCACACTCGGTGCACTGGAAAGGCTTCTCACCTGTGTGGATGCGGCGGTGCCGCTCCAGGTGGGAGCTCCAGGCGAAGGTCTTCCCGCACACGCCGCACTCGAAGGGTTTCCCACCCAGGTGGCTTTTCTGGTGCCGGGCCAGCGCTGCAGCGTGGGCGAAGCTGCGGCCGCACTGCGGGCAGCGGTCGGGCCGTGCGGTGCCGGTGCCGGTGCCGGTGCCGGTGCCGTGCGTGCGCCGGTGCGTGAGCAGCGAGGAGCTGACGCTGAAGCGGCGCCCGCACTCGGGGCAGCCGTAGGGCCGCTCGCCCGTGTGCACACGCCGGTGGATGGTGAGGTCGGAGCGCTGGATGAAACCCTTCCCGCAGTCAGCACACACGTGCGGGCGGTCCCCACTGTGGATTTTCTGGTGCTTCGCTAGGGCTGATTTGTGGCTGAAGATCTTTCCGCACTCGCTGCAGGTGTTGGCAGCGCGGTTCTCGCTCCGGCTCACGGGGAGATGAGGGCGCTCCTTGTCCGTGTTGGGTTTTGCCTCAGGGGGTTCTTCCTGCCCTGCTCCTGCTCCATAGGCAGAATCAGCCAGATGCAAAGGAAAACCAAAAAAATAAAGTTCCCAATGAATGTACTGGAAACATTCCTTTATTCGACATTCCTTTGTCCAATGCTGATGTTGCATTGGATTCACTCCAGCAAAAGTATTAAAAGTTTGAACTATTTACATATTTTAGCAGAAAAATCATTGCCTCACAAGATATTTCATTAATTATCATTCTGTCTTCTACTGGTTATTGATTTTTCTCTTCTCACACTGATTATCCACATTTTCCACCTTTTTATTACCTTTTTTTTCCCAGAATGGGCATCTCTGGCTTATGTGAGGTGTCTTTACTTTATAAATTCTGCATTCCTAGTGTTCAGTTCTCAACAGCAGATTTCTCAGGTTTTGTTAAGTTCCTTCTCTAGGTCTGAAAGCAGAGTCCTAAACTTCTAATCTGTTTTTCTAACCCAGAGTTTGCCCATCATCCGTTACCTATTTCATGGATTAAATCCCTTCTCAACATTTTTCCCCACTGCTCCACAGGCTCAATAGATAGGACTTGTTGGGTAGTTCCAGGGCTGGGAACACAGAAAAGTGCTGGGAAAAGGAAAGCAAAGGGGGAACGCTTCTCCTTTTTATTCCACCTGTTTTAGGGAGGGACAGGCAGCAGAAAAATTGCAGCCTCACCTGCAGCTGGGGTATCCCGGGATATGTGGAGATCCAGGGCTGTCACTTCCTCCCCACAGTCCAGGTGGGACAGCAGGTCAGGCTTGGAAATGGGGAATTCTGGAAGACAGAATTTGTCACGCCCAGAGCTTGAGTTTGGGGGAAAAAACAGAGTTTTCCCAACTATAGGAAGAGGGTTTAGTGCTTTTCTCTACAATGAAATAATGGAAAAGTTGATTCCCACTGCTGCCCCTGCCTTTCCTCATCCTCCTTGGGGTGGGTGAGGATTCCAGTCATTCATTTGTTACTATTCCTGGAGGATGGGTTGGGAAAAGGGGGATTTGTAGGTGTTGCCCTGCCCTGCACCCCTTGCATCCCAGCAAGGTGAATCATCCATTCCATCCCCAAATTTTCCTCCGAGAAGGGGAGGGCTTCTCACCCAGTGCCATCAGCGTCTCGTAGCTCTCCTGCATCACATCACGATACAGAGATCTCTGCTGTGGGTCCAGCACCACGTGGGGCTCCATGGCCGGGCTCTGGGAACCCAGAAGAGAGGATCAGGCACTGAAAATTTAATGGATAATTATTCCCTAATAAGCTGATGGCAAGGCCAAGCTAGATCACAGTGTGGGACAGGTGATCCATCCTTCTGCCCCACAGTCCTGCAGGGAATTCTCACCTTTTGCCCCTACTGCCTCAGGAATTTTTTTTCCAGAAATTAGTAGGCAGGAAGAAGCAGAAAGGGAAAACAGAAACGCAGAGATTCCTTAGAAAGGAATTAATAGAGGAATAAGAAAAGGGATAAAATGCCTCCCAGGAAGAACAAGTTTCTGCCATCAAAGCCCGCAGACAAGGCTCTTCTGAGAGATCTGGACTCTAAAGTTCATTTTCACCCAAATTTTAGCCACACAGCTCATTCCCAATGCACCAAACCCTGGGCGCTCATCCCCAGAGTTTAGGAAGCTCTCTCCAGAGAATCCTGTTGGGAAATTTTTCAGATCATCCCCAAACCCCCTCAACAATTGCTGCTCCTGCACAAAAAGGATAAATCACCCCATTATTTCCCCATTTTTCTCTGAGCCTTAGGGGAAAACCTGGAGTTTTCCCAGCTGTAGGAAGAGCGTTTGATGCTTTCCTCTACAAAAATCATGGAAAAGCAAATTCCCATTGCTCCCCTCATCTTCCTCATCCTCGTCAGGAAGCAGCAGGTGCATAAGGATCCTAATTATTAATTTAATTTTTATTCATTCATTATTATTCCTGGAGGACAGGTTGGAAGAGGGTCGATTTTCAGGTTCTGAATAACTTACTGATAGTGGGAATAAAAGGCTGGTTTCCAGCACGGATCCCTCCTGCTATTTTTCCCTTTATTTTTAAGTATTCTGGAGCCCCCAACAGCATCTCATGCCGCTTCATTTATTCGTCAGTGTTTTACCATCCTGCTAAAATAAATGGAAATAAAGGGGTCGACACATCTGAAGGGAACCCCCGAGGGGGAAGGAAATAAAGGGGTGGATTTTGGGATGGAGAGGTGGGAGAGAGTTGAGATTTTTTTATAATTTTTCCCTTTCACTGGGACTGTAGAAAGGAAAATCCAGGACCCTGAGGGGAGGATGGAAGAGGGAAGGATGGGGATGGGGAAACCCAAGCCATTTTCCTGCCTTTTTCCCACATCCCAACCCGAATCTCCCCGTTACCTGCAGGTCCGGTTCGGGAGGTGCTGTCGGCTGTGTTCCCCCTTCCTCGCCCCTTTATTTTTCCCAAATAAAGCCCCTTTCTTCCCAAAAAAAGTGGGGACACGCTCGTGGATGAGCCTGGTCCCTCCGATATCCTAAGCCATAAGAGTTAAAAAAAATAGAAGGAACCAAAGAAAGAATTTAAAAAAAAAAAAAAAAAAAGGAAAAAAAGAAAAAAAAAAGTGGGGGGCGGGTGAGAGAGAGAAAAGAGCTGTGCACAATGGCTGCGGCCCTCTGCCGGCAGGAGCACGGGGTCTGGGCGGAAATTAAAAAAAAAAAAAAAAAACAACAAACCCACTTTGCTCAGTGAAAAAAAAAAAAAAAAAAAAAAAAAAAGTACTTCTTTAATCACTCCCGGGGGGTTTTTTTCCCTCAAGTGTGTGGGAAAAAAAAAGTGTTTTTGGGGTTGTCCCGCCCTTCTGTGGGGATGGGAATGAGCCCCAGAATCACTTTTTTTGAGGGGACTGCGGAGTGACCCGCTAAATTTATTGCTGCTAAAGGACCAAGGATCATTTTGGGGCAACCCCGCCTAAATTTGTAGCAGGCAGAGGTGGGTGATGGGGGTGTTTTAAGCAGTGTGGGCTGAGGGGAAGGGGCTGCAGAACCCCCCCATTGTGGCGGCCGCCGTGACTCTTCACAGCAGGAAAAGGGGGGTACTTTGGGGGTAAAAAGCGAGCTTTCTGTCAACGGAGGCATGTCGTATCCACCACGGAATACCCCTCCAAATGTGCTGAGACCGCCCCGTGTGTGGTTTGGAGGACAAAAATATTATTTACCTTTGCCCCCCCCGACAGGGCACGTTGGCATGGCAACGGCGGCTGGCTGCCCTCATCCAAGATGGCGCCCAGGGCCTCAGGCGTAGGCGCCATCTTGAGCCGGGCGGCGCGGGCGGCAATGAGCGGCGGGAGCCCGCGGCCATTTTCCCTCGCACCCTGCCTGAAGGCGAGGCCGCCATTTCGGAAGAGGGCAGCTCCGCTCTGTACAACCCGCGGTACACCCCATAGTAACGGACCCGCACAAAGATTCTGTAGACCCCGATACGCCTCACCTATTCTACCGCAACTGAGACATCCAACCTCTCCCTGCACCCT